>JASPKZ010004640.1:0-12349 GCA_030220185.1 Diploptera punctata | reverse complement strand
TAGCAAACCCGTCTAGGAGAAGAGCAACGCCGAAATAAATCCCCGATCCACTAGGAAGGTGTTTGGGCTGCGTCGTGGGCTGTTAACCCGACCTTGTAAAATTTTCCAAAACTTATATCTCTCACAGTGTTCACAGCATCCGGATCAGATTTTATGATGACGACTTAAGCAGAAAAAGGGATAAACAACGTTAGGGATTTGCGATTAGAATACATAGTTTTATTGGGAAATCAGAGGTCCTAAGAAGTAAAGGATACAGAATTGGAAAGAAATACTTTATTAAAAAGATTTGCCCATTGCGGTCATAACGCATTAAAGAATAAAACAAGAATAGATACTAGATTGAAGTTTTTATAAAACATTGGCAGTCCTGCTTAACTTTATGGGAGCGAAACTTGGGTAATGACCAAAGAATTGCAAAGTAAAACCAGTATGAGGTTATATCATTAATAGTGAGTGTAGAACATATTTTTAACGACTCACCTCATATATTTCAAATTTCTTTGATGCCGGCAGTTTCAGAACAATATATTGTCCCTCTTCAGTCATGGCTTCCACTGGGTAATCAAAGAAATTTGAAATTAAATAGTGATTCTTTAAAAATATGTTCTCCACTCACTATTAATTATTTATTAAACTTGTTTCTTTTTTCAGACGAATCTTGAACATGTTGCTGTCTCCCTGTGATCTTATGTCACAGTTGGTAGCTACTTCAGACAATGCCTTAATCATTGTGTTCATGGATCACAAAGTATTCACTTGTCATGAGAGGTCATAAAGCTGGCCCAGTTTTGGAGGAACGTAGTTTGATTCATTTCCTTAATGATACATCTTGTAGGCTCCGAGGGCAGCAGAGTTGGCTTTAGGATGATTATAAGCCAAGAGGAGGAACACACAACTATTGTAATGTCAGGTTAGTTAAACATTATTTCATTGCCGAATCTGTTTTCTGAAGAGAAATGGAACCCATGACCCTCCCGTTTTATGCACAAACCAATTGTTGCTCTAAGGCACCTCGTTTGACAAAAAAAACCCTTTTAATCTATTATAGATATATCTTATATTTTTTTTTTTTTTTTTTATCTATATATACTACCCTACTCTCGCTACCTTTCATAATACAGACTATATATACAGAAAAATAATGTTTGTGAAGGGAGGATTGCTTGGATAGTTTAAGTGGCAGCACACTGATATCAATCAGAGGTATTTTTGGTTGGAAGCCATGTTTTCCCTTAACAGAGATTTAGGGCCTCTCCCCCTAACAGGGCAAGAATTTGAATCATACTAATTTAGTTACACTGTTTTCGTATAGAATGTCATTTTAGTGGTCCGTGGTCACGTTCTTTCTGCCTCATGCTGACATCTAGGAAACTAAGGCAGTACTAAGACGGGAAAATTCGGTAAACTTTTGCTTAGAAGCCTTTTCATTCAGGCTTACGGATCATTTTATGAGCCAGAAAATCTTAGACTCGGGACCCATGGCTTGAAGTCCCCTCCCAGAGAACTTGCTCCTTGGATTTTTCCATCCTTAAAAAAAAATTTGGAAATCAATTTGAACAGAAACCAAATAAGATTAATCACTTATTTTAGGAAGTAAACATTTTGAGGTCTCGGGGGGGTCAGGATTTTTAAACTGACCAATCTTCTGGCGGCACTGTGGCCCTGGGGTTGACTCAGTCTCTAACAGAAAGAGTACCAGACGCTTGTTCTGGGGGCCGTCATGCAGGGTCTGACATCAAGTGCCGATTGTCCAGAAGAGTGGGAACCTTAACCTTCCTACTTCCCAAGAACCTCCTCAGATCCCTTACCTTAACATTTTGAGGTTAATTTAATCAAGGTTTTTGTGCGAGAGAATGGGACAAGATGGTGCTCATGAAGCCTTGGAACATATGTACTACAACAAAACACCATCCATCCATAGTAATTCTGTGCCGAAGACAGGTCCTTCACTGCAATCATAGCATTTTCATGCTATGCTGCAGCTTTTACTAGGGGAATTGTAGGTGTGGTTAGCTTCACGTGTTTTCCACACCGGAGAGGATGATGATGATGATGATGGCCATATGATTTCGGGGACCGTTTTGGGCCATAAAGTGTTCCTGACATTTGTCTTACAGGTGAGGAAAACCCCCGATAAAAAACCTCACTCGGAAAAACTGTCCCGACCGGGGATCGAACCCGGGACAGCTGCGGGAAAAGGCAGCACGCTACTCGAGACCAAGTGGTGGACACAAAAACACCATAAGAGATAAGAATACACAGCCCAAATATCTTAATTATTGCAAATCAAATCTTTTTCCCTGGGAATTTCAAAATTCACAATCCTATATTTAAATTAATATTGGGAGAAGTAAACATTATGAGGTTATGTCATTAATAGTGAGTGAAGAACATATTTTTTAACGACTCACCTCATATGATTTCAAATTTCTTTGATACCAACGGTTTCAGACCAATATCGTGTCCTTCAGTCTTGACTTCCACTGAAGAAGGAATGATATTGTCTGGAAACCGTCGGTATCTCAAGAGAATTTGAAATCATATGAGGTGAGTCGCTTAAAAATATGTTCTCCACTCACTATTAAATTCACAATCCTATTTACTTCTTTGTTCACCCTATTATTAAGAAGAAACGTCACTGTGGCCCTGGGGGTTGACTCAGTCTGCTAACAGAAATGAGTACCAGACGCTTGTTCTGGGGGCGTCATGCAGGGGTGACATCAAGTGCCGATTGTCCAGAAGAGTGGGAACCTTAACCTCCTACTATCCCAAGGACCTCCTCAGATCACTTTACCTTAAACATTTTGAGGTTAATTTATCAAGTTTTTGTGGAGAATGGGAACGAAGATGGTGCTCAGAAGCCTTGAAACATATGTACAACAAAAAAACACCATCCATCCATAGTAATTCTGTCCGAAGACAGGTCCTTCACTTGCAATCATAGCATTTTCATGCTATGCTTGCAGCTTTACTAGGGAATTGTAGGTGTGGTAGCTTCCCGTTGTTTTCCACACCGGAGAAGGATGATTGATGATGATGATGGCATATGATTTCGGGGACGTTTGGGCCATAAAAGTTTTTTCCTGACATTTGTCTACAGGTGAGGAAAACCCCCGATAAAAACCTCACTCAGAAAAACTGTCCCGACCGGGGATCGAACCCGGGCCCGCTGCGGGACAAGGCAGCACGCTACCTCGAGACCACAGTGGGGACAAAAACACCATAAGAGATAAGAATACACAGACCAAATATCTTAATTATTGCAAATCAAATCTTTTTCCTGGGAATTTCAAAATTCACAATCCTATATTTAAATTGAATATGGGAAGTAAACATTATGAGGTTATATCATTAATAGTGAGTGAAGACCATATTTGTAACGACTCACCTCATATGATTTCAAATTTCTTTGATACCAACGGTTCAGACCATATCATGCCTCAGTCATGACTTCCACTGAAGAAGGACACTGATCTTGTCTGAAACCGTCGGGTATCAAAGAAATTTGAAATCATATGAGGTGAGTCGATAAAAATATGTTCTCCACTCACTATTAAATTCACAAATCCTATTTACTTCTTTGTTCATCTTATATTAAGAAGAACGTCAAAAATGTTACTTCCTATCATAATTATCACGTTCTGTTGTTAATATGTTTTGTTTTCAGGTTTTTGTATCGTCAGAAGTTTTTTCAGATAGTGCCAAGTTGGTAGAGGCGTATCACCAGGCTGATGGAGGATGTAAAGACAAATTACCTGTCAGCTCTAGCTTTTTTGATTGATGGGAGCTCCAATTTGTTTTAATTGATAGTTTATCTGAGGTTAGTGAACACAATTGGTTTTAGTTTTAAATCTAAAGTATTTTTCAGATTCTCTAATATCAAATCACTGTGAGATGAACACCTCACTTCACCTTCTTAACAACTTTTCAACCTACAATTTAAATGGAAATAGAACAAAACAAACTAAACTATTATATTATTTTTAAGTCTGATCATGTAACGGCAATATTAATGTTGAATTTATTCTGAACATGTTTCCAAAAACAATTCTGCTTTATTGTCAGCTTGTCCAACCTCAAAATTCACTTCCCTAAAATTAAATACGACTAAACTATGTTTTTATTATTGATTTCTACATCTCAATGATAGATAAATCATATTTGAAGAGAAAAATTATACGCTCTATGAGAATCAAGGGTCCCGGGTTCAAGTCCCAGTCTGAAGCATATAATTTTTTCTCTTCAAAATATGATTTATCTATCATTGAGCTGTATGAAATCAATACTAAAAACATAGAAAAAAGGCATACTGGTATTTATAATGTAATGTATAATTCCCAAATATGTCTTCTTATATAAGGGAGCCACCCATTTGTAGAGATAGAAGCAAAGGCTTCATAGCATTTGGTGGGCGGGAATTACAATGTACATATGAGAAAGATTTGCATTTAGATCGGTACTTGCTCAGGTAGCTCAGTTGGTAGAGGCACTTGGTCTAGAAAACGCAAGGGTCCCGGGTTCAAGTCCCGGGTCTGAGTGTATAATTTTTCTCTTCAAATACAACTAAAACTATATTTAATATTTGTAGGGAAATAGCACAGGTTTCTTAGGCTGTTTGAAGTGTTTATGTGGGCCTATAAAGTTACTTTGATTATCCGTTCAGGAAACAAGGAGAGTGTTGTCATAAACAGCGATAACCATACTAAAACCCGCGATAATGACACAAATAATAACCAGTGTACAAACCACACTACTAACCAGTGATAAACCCACTGCCACAGCATATCTGTGGCTTCAACAAAAAGCTCTGCTGATAACGGCGCTTCTCTGCCAGTAACAAAGATTTATGTCCGAATTTATCCACGTAAACCACAAACAAAATTACATATGTAACATGCGTAAAATAAATAAAAAGGGCTTTCATGAGATCCACCTAGGTTAGAGTAATGGAATTAGATTAGCTTTTAGGTTCGTTACATTTTAAATGTGTTTAAATACGTAAAAAAAATACCTCTTGTCACAGTTATTTCTATGGCAATTCAAAATGGCTAATTTATTACTTATTTTAGGAATTCTCACTGTGAGGTATAATTCATTAAGGTAGAATTTTTTATCACTCACCTCATATTGTTCTTCTTATTTGAACTATAAACTAGTTTCAGAACATAGTTTCTGTTCCATCCTCAGTATCGTCACACCGTTTGTTTTGTCATCTTGAAGAGCTGTCCTTCGCTAATTTATGTTTGACTGACTGAGTTATCATTTCTCATACATACATTCATCCATAAATTGCCACATAAGTACTCTACAGTCTCCAATACCTCAAACTTTGGTTAATTACATTATCTATACCCAAGTTATGGGCTATTGCACAACTCACATATAAGAATTAAATGAATTGTGATTTCTTCTTACCTCATACTTCTATGTTTTTTTTAAACACAGCACTGCAGTATCAGCGACCATTGTCACCATCCTCAGCTGTTTTCATGACTGTCAATTTTTTCTTTTGCCAGTAATTATCCAAACTGCCATCTGGTGTTCTTTTCAAAGAATTATTTTCTAAACTGTCATCTGTTGTATTTTTGAAGAACTTTGTAATCAAGCTCGCTTCGTCTGGAATCTTAAAGTTCATGGTTCTAGTATGGTTTTTTGAATATATTTCTTTTCCCAAACTGTTAAATCAAAGGTTTAGATGGATGTTTCAAAAGTTTTGCTTCTTTTTCAATCCTATGAAGCAAAAAACTTTTAAAAACATCTATCTAAACCTTTGGGATTTAACAGTTTGGGAAAAAATATATATTCAAAAAAAACCATACTAGAACTATGAACTTTGAGATTCCGGAAGAACCAAGCTTGATTACAAAGTTCTTCAAAAATACAACAGATAGCAGTTTAGGAAAATTATTCATTCAAAATAACACAAGATGGCAGTTTGAAGAGGAATTCCTTCAAAAGAACCCAGATGGCAGTCTAGATAATTACCGGCAAAAAGGAGAAAAAATTGACAGTCGTGAAAACAGCTGACGATGACGACAAAGTGTCGCCGATACTGCAGTGCTGTGTTTTAAAGAAACATAGATGTATGAGGTAAGAAAAATCACGATTCATTAATTATTATTAATTGAACCTCATAATGTTAAAAAATTCCCAAATTTAATATATAAACAAAGTTTTCAGTATGTGTGTCTTTTCTTATAAATATCAAATTCAATTCTTTGCTGTTGTTCATTTCTTATTAGGTATCTTCTTGTTCTTTCCAAGTATTAGGCCAAGGCCTGTTACGATCCTATAGAAAATTTTCCCTCCAGCGTTCTTATTAAATATAAATCTAAAAATGGGATCTTGTTATCTTGTTCAATTTCAATAGTGAATTTTACGGACTGCATTGAAATTGCTTAATCCTCAGGAAACAACTCAACAAAAGTAAAAATAAACCTCATAATTTATCTCCTACCTACACAACTTAAAACATATACATGTTAGGATAAAGTGAAAATTTATTGAAAGACACAAATATTAGTAAATAAAAAAGAAGTTTTTGCAATGATAGTGTGTTCTGTCATACTTACAGGAATGGAACCATGATTAAAAGTTCTTTTTTCCTTAATTTCAGAATGGCCAACTTATAAATAAACTATACCGTAATATTGCAAAATTACCTTCCTAGGGCAGGAAGTAAAACCACTGCCTTTTATGTATTCTACGTACAGTGTATATACAAAATGTAGTATTAATATACAAATCACTGCATTTTAAATAAACTGAAATTTATTTGAAACAATATAAAAACAATAAAATTTGTAATTGTCACCATTTTATGTCTGATTGGTGTAAAGGCCTGCTGTAGTCTCAACTAAATCATTTTTTGGCATTTATTGTATATACATTAGCCAGACTGCTAACGTCAGTCACTTGGTTAAAATGGACACAAATATTTCCAACAAAGAGATGTTATTATTTTACTATTATTTATTATTTTGAAAACACCCATCGTGCAAAAACATTATGAACCACACACGTTTGTGAAGTGTTTTACGGAATTTTGGATATTAAAAAACATCGCTATTGCTCGGTTTTAATCATTTCCTCATTTCTGTAAAAACCACTTCCCAACTTCGCCTTATAATATACTATAGAATTGTTATGTTTAGAACCAATTGACACTTTTTGTATTGCACCTGTCAGTCATTTTAAGGAGGCCATCAGAGCCATGAGGGACATGAACAAAAGATTCCTACCCGTGATCAAACCTGGACCACAACTTAGTAAACACATTTCTATATTAAATATAACCTTTTTTTTCAGATAATGCCATTGTTGGTTGAGTCATTGAAACAGAAAGATGTAGTGTTACTGTTGACTTGTTTGAATACGCTTGATGGACTGCTGGCAGAGAGACATCAAATTTTAGAAGAATATATAAACACATTCCTGCCAAAATTTCTTCTTTTATCCAGATTCAAAGATTCAATGGTAAATGTATCAAAACTTTTATAACTAATTTAAACAATCAATCATTATGGGTCACCAGAGACTATTATCTACAATTAACCTAAAACACAGTCTCGCATGTGTCACTAAATGCAGTTCAAATCCCTTGTAGTAAGACAGTAAAATTCTAGGAGTATTTTTTAACAACTTAAATTGGAATACACAAATAAACCATACATGCAAAACAGTCTTCTCAATAATACATTCATTAAATCGTGTAAGAAATTGTTTGCCATTCGCTCTTAGGAAAATGTTAGTAGAAACACTTACAATGCCCCATTTTGATTATTGTGACACTCTTTTTACAGACTTAAATATTATTTCCACTCAAAGAGACTTCGTGTTCATAATTCTTGCACACATTTTATTTGTGGTATTTCGCAAATTTGACCATGTTACACCGTCCCTGGAACAATTATCGTGGCTTCGTCTAAGAGATCGTAGTAGAACTGTCCATTCGCTATCCCTTCTCTATAAAATCTTTCACACATCATCGCCTAATTATTTATCACGCCACTTCATCAGACTATCCGACACACATAACCTTGACACTCGATCCCATCAGCACATTGTCCTTTATATCCCTCCTCATCACACTGTATATTATTCATTATCTTTTAACGGTGTCACCAAAACTTTGGGAATTCCCTTCCGCCCTATGTCAGAGACTGTCAAACTATAACATCCTTCAAAAACAAAGCAAAGTAAAGAATTATTTAATAACAAGCTAACTTATACACCTCACTGATAGTATTCTTTTAGCAATATTAATATATTTAATTATTTGTGAAAATATATTAAGATAACAAATATTTTCTTTCGTTTTGTTTTAAATATTGTATAATCGTAAAATTAGTTTTCTAATATCTCATTATTTTCTTTGTTTTTATATACATTAGACAGGGACAATTTAATATGTCTTGCTTGTATACATTTTATTATTAGTTTTAGTCTTAATTTTAACTAACATTAACTGGTTGTATTATAGATCGTAATATAATATATTTATCTTTTGATCAAATTTTTATTTAGTATTTAATATTAGAGTTAATTGAGATTGTTATATTCTGATGTAATATATGTTTGTCCTGGTGAGTGGAAGAGAAGGCCATATGGTCTTAACTCCACCAGGCTAAATAAATCTAATCTAATCTAAACTACATTCCATTGAAAGTAAATAAACACTTCATTTATTTTAGAGGCTTAAGAATAGCTTCTGAGAGAAAGAATTACATTTGTTAGTAACACGGCAATACAATTAAAATGTATTCAGTTATCCTAGATAATTATTAAATAGCAATCTGATGGTACATAATTATTTTTCAATATGAGAAAGCTTTAGAATATATAATCAATATCAAATGACCAATGTCATGACTAGCTACACAATCGGTAAACATACGTTTAACTAAAAAAAAGGTGACTTTTAATGAAAATCATGTGTCAGATAACACAAATAATTTGACAAAAAAATTTCATCTTTCTTGACCGTCATATAATTTGAAAGAAAAAGATATGAATTAATTAACAAACTCGGTCATCAATAATTCAAAAGACAACAATAATATTGAAGCTTACATACACTCACTCTCCAATCCAGCCGAAGGCTAGGGTCCACAGTCCTGGTTGCCCTACCCTAGCTTACGGGACTGATGAAACAAAACAGCTCCCTCGAGCTAGAGTCGAACTGACTTCGACGATTCCAAAGATGATGATGACCCTGATACTAACTTGCACAGCTCATTTGAGGCTTTCAATAAGGAGGGGAAATTGCACAGTCACACGCAGCGCAGAAGGGAAGGAGGGGGAGGTACGTAGGAGAGAGGACAACGAAGACAGGAATTTGGCATGTTCTATAACATCACTGTAGAGGGAAGACACGATGACGTAGTTGTTATGTAGTAGTTACGTACTGAAAAAAGTGATTTCGGTTCAGTATGATTTTACTTCCATCTTCAGTCAAAACTCCAACTGTCGAAGTTTTGCCATTAACACCATCTTCTGAACTGCCATCTGGTGTCGATTTATGAATTTTGATATTCTCAACAAGAATCATTTGATTTCAAAGTTCATAAAATCGACATCAGATGGCAGTTTTAGAAGTTGATTATAATGGCAAAATTTCAAGTTGGAGTTTGACTGAAGATGGAAGTAAACTCATACTTTTGGAAACCGGTAACCGTGAGGACACACAAGTTTATGAGGTGAGATGTTAAAACATTTTCTCCAACTCTTTCATCAATTATGTTTGATGATGAGTCCATTTTTCTTTTAGGCTGAAGCTTCAAAGGACGAGAAGCAACGGTCAAAACAAGAATCAGAATTACATCATTTTTTTAAATTGTTACAGGTGGTTCGCATTAAAGCTCTAAATTGTTTGACACAATTATGCAGCTACCCAACACACGTGCTGTTTACCGTTTAAACAACAGGTATGTATTGGTAGAGTGTCACATTAAACTTAGAATAAACAAACACTGAAAACTAAAAAGATTTCTTTTACATAGAGAGCAACTAAAAAATTATTTGAAGACGACTATTTAAACTCATGCCCCAAATGGGAGTCAATGACCAATCACATTTCAATGATTTTTTATTTACAACCCAATCAGAGTCATGTTTCGCCTAGAATTTACAAACTAAAGTTTATCATAATAAAGAAAGCACCTCAATTTTACCATTCTGAATAGACCATAGCATTATTTTGCAGTGAGTGACTGACTCTGTAAGAAATATGGCTACCAGATTAGATTGTATATATAGTGCATGAATGTCAACACATAGCACATGAGGGAGTTAATATAAAAAACATTTATTATACCACAAAAAAAAAACACGTTTGCACGTTTTTAAATGTATTTTTTCCCAGGAAATAACAATCCAGAAAAATATAATTCTCATATTTACATTATAGGACATCACAAATGAATATATAACAGTTTGATGTGTTTCATTTTTTCTCCACTAACGTGCATTCTTACAATATTGCGTAAGAAATCTGTCGGAATTCTTTAGTTCCACCGCTGTGGTCTCGGGGGTGGTAGCATGCTGCCTTATCACGCAGCGGGCCTGGGTTCGATCCCCGGTCGGGACAGTTTTTACTGGGTGAGGTTTTTATCGGGGTTTTTCCTCACCTGTAAGACAAATGTCAGGAAAACTTTGAGGCCCAAACGGTCCCTGAAATCATATGGGCACAATTATTATCATCATTCATATTCATCTTAGGTTAAGCATAGGATTAGGGACTCTCCTGGCGCACCACTATCATCATCATCATCACCCATCATATCATCGGGGGCAATGTAACGCTGCCTTCCAGGCGCCCCAACCTCAGAAGTGGGTTACAAGTACGCCATGCCAGGAGAGAGAAACCAGAAATGGTCGAAAGAAAACTGGGGGATTTGAAAAAAAAAAACATTTTCCTTCTTTTTATTTTTAGAAGAGTACATTTTGGTCTGTTGTCTAGTTTATTTTCTTGTGTATTCATTCTTTCTTCAAATAATTTTTTTGTAGCCATGTTGTTTGTGTGTTCTTTTTCCATAATTTTGTTTGTTCATGGGTGTGATCACTATTCTGGGTGTATCCTGAAATAAGTAAGTCCTTGTTAATTGTCTCAGACGTTCTGTACTAAAATGGGGTTCAGGATATAATGAATATGGCATAGAACTGAACATAGAATCCGTAAATTAATGGTCAATTTTTGAAAATCTTACCTCAGATTTTATGTTTCTTCAAACACGGGAACTAGTTTTCGGAGAGAAGGATCTCTCTCATTTCAACCGACATTATGACTACAGGATTTTCGTTGAATCTCCATCAATAACGTTGCCATCTGGTGTTGATTGATGAACTTTGGATGAGGTCACGTTCATCAGGAATCTCGAATTCATGGATCTAACTTGTTCTTCTAAATATATAGCTTCTCCCAAATTGTCATTCTAAAGGTTTTTCCAAATTATATTATTTTTGGTCTGGACAGCTTACCTCAATATTATGTTGATTTGTTCTTGACATGTTTCAAAACAATTCGGTTTTATCGTCAGCTTTCCCAGACTTTCCAAATGTTTTAAAAGTAGGGCTTCTTTTCAATTTTATGATTCTCCAATAAACTATGTGCTGCAATAGCGGATTTTTCAATTTCACCAATTTTAATATTTTCTAAAGTGGTCCTTAGTGCGAGTGTCAAAATTTGTTTTTGTTTTTCCTATGTATACTTTATTGCAATCCTTACAGTTTAATTTGATAAATTCGATTTTTGTGATTCTGGGGTGTTCTTCTTATTAGTTTAATAGATAAACTTTGAAGGCTAAATATTTATCGTGCCAATGTAAATTGAATTCTTGAAATTTTTTGAATTTGTTATGTATTTCAGATGATTGTAATTTTCTTAAATGTTTCTTTCTTTGAATCCGATTGCAGGGTAGGTTTTCTTTAATCTTTTTTTTGTCTGAATTCTGTAATTATTATAATTATTTCTTTTCCAAACCATTTTAATGGCTATGTTCAAGATGGATTTATTCTTCTTGAAATCTTCTTCATTATGGAACATTTAATAATCTTTATATCAAACTGTGAAAAATTGCATGTTTATGTGCCATAGATGAAACTGAGATTTTAATTATGTGTATGAGTATCTTCCTATATATATTGGAATTCAATTTTTCCTTTATGATTCATTGTCCGGTCCAAAAATGGGATTGTTTATCCTTTTCAATTCATAGTAAATTTTACAGTTCCATCTTGTAGGTTGAGTAATTTCAATGCATCTTCAATTATATTTAGAATTATCACAGAGAAAATATCATTCACATATCTTATACCAACATTTGATATCCAGGGATAACATTGGTAT
>JASPKZ010004638.1:0-56427 GCA_030220185.1 Diploptera punctata | reverse complement strand
GGAGAATGATTTTGAACTTCGGATCACACAGATACTTCGACCACGCAAGAACATGATGGGCCTCCCGAATGAGCGATCCTCTCAATCAGAGCCTCCTTCGAAACAACACAACATTAAGACGAAACGCGCCATTCACACACACACACACACACACACATATGCATGCACATTCATAATGAACATGGTGAATATGAAAATGATGATTATGATTAGCCAGATGATGTTGGGGACCGTTTGGGTCTTGATAAAGATTCCTGACATTTATCTTACAAGTGAGGAAAAAACCCGAAAGAATAAAAATATAGCTCAAGAAACTCGTCCCGACCGGGGATTGAATTGCATCGAGGTCACAGCGGTGGACAATCAGTAGCCTATTTCTCTCTTAACAAAATGTGTTCCGTATTTCATACAAAGCTGTATCGTGACGCTAATGTGTTTACATGTTAAAGAACATCATTAGATAAAATTATACTTTCCTAATTATTTTGATATTTTTACCTCATTCTTATTTAAATATACTTTTTTTGCGCGACAGTGCGTTTTGTCGTATTTACAGCAATGGCGACCATGATTGAAAGTTCAACTTCCTACATTTCGGGATTGCCAACCTAAATAACTATACTGTAATACTACATTTACACCCACGTGCGGAGATAAAACCACTGCCCTCTATGTATACTACGTATAATGTATATACAAAAAAATATCGAAAATGTAGTGTTAATATACATTATACGAAACAAATCATTGCATATTAAATGAACTGAACTTTATTTGAAACAATATAAAACAATAGATCGTAGTTGCGGCCATTTTTATCAATAATAATGGTCTGACGGTCTCCTGTACTTTCAACTAATAATCATTGCCCACATCGTTAACGTTAATCAATTGTTTATAATGAACGCACATATTTTCAACAAAGATATTATTTTACTACTATGTATTATTTTGAAAACACCATCGCGCAAAAAATAATGTACAACGCACTTTTGTGAAGTGTTTTACGGAATCTCGGAGATTAAAAACCTCGCTATCGCTCGGGTTTTAAAACATTTTCCTCGATTCTGTAAATACCACTTCCCAACCTTGCATCGTAATATACTATTAACATGGTCATATCGTGTCTAGAATGTACAGATGTATCCAGAAGGCTGTTTTGTTCTGTTATGTTTGCCAAGTGTTTTCTGAAGTACCTCGAATTAATTTTAATAATAGGCCTACTATACACTGGTGATTATAATGGAAGGACATTTAATTTCAACCCATCATTTGCCTTTATGACTGAGGAAAACAGTATATAATCTCAATCAAATTGATCGCACTGGGATTTGAACACGGGGCATCCCGAATAAAAGCCAACACAGTATATTCTTTTAACGTGGCATTTTTCAGTCCTACATATTTTTCTTACAAGAAAGGAAGTAAAACCTACAATAATTTGTTTACAGGTACTATCTGAACCTGTAGGTAAGAATGTACTCCATTTATTAAGTTGTTTTTCGTTAAGAGAGGAGTATGTTGAGAACTCTATCATGGGAGTAGTCGAGTGCGGCCCTGGTTGGGCGGCTACAACATCCCTTTTGGGTGACTAATAAATGTTATTTATCACCCGCGGGTTCCAAGCTTAATTTTGAAAAATGACCCGAAAGAGAAAACTGAAAGCGTGTATGGTGTGTGCTATTCATAACAGTGGTGAGTTAGGTATAGATGGTGTATTTAATGGTGTGGTTCACCATCTACACCTAACTAAGTGTATGTCATATAATTAATTAACCCTCAATATTTAATTTATTTAGGCGTAACAGCGCACGCCGGGTATTAGCTCGTAATATAGTAAACAATAGGATCGAAGAAAGTAATACGACAAAAGAGTAGGACTATATAAATTAACGTGTAGAGATTGCAACAATTTTTGCATATGAAGAATCAGCAGAAGTTTTAATTATAGATTTAAGAACATTAAAAAAATTGAATATATGGATGGGGAATCCATATATGGAAGAGAAAATCCAGCCCTGTCGTTTAGGCAGGACATCATATACAAGATACAGACAACACCCTCACAATACTACACAGAGAGAAGAATCTAGCAAAGATACTGGCGGAAATAGAGATTCTAAAAGAAATCAATAACAATTTGATATTAAACGAGAACGGACCAGCACATAATAATCATCTCTACAAAATAACCACAAATATGCTAGTACTTTATCCATGGTCGGTAGCAAACCAACCATCTGCTGAGGATGGGTCAAGTCAAGAAAGGCCCATAGTAAATTAATACTTTTATCAGTTGAGGAAATGCATGTATAAGGTATCTAATTTAATTATTTTATATTATAATTTTTATATCTTAAAATTCGTACATATTCTTCCAGTTATATTATATGAATGCGAAACATAGGCACTTATTTTAAAGGAAGAGAAAATATTACGGGTATTTGTGAATAAACTTCTTAGGAAAATGTTTGGACCAAAAAGAGATGAACAAACAGGCGAATGGAGAACATAACAGTGAGCTAAATAATTTTTATAGGAAACTAGATATAATAAGAACAATCGGCCGCGGTGGACTAGTGGTTATACTCCTTGCCTCTGGTCCCGAGGGTCGCGGGTTCAAACCCGGCCGGGGTCGATGGATTTTTTTTAGGATGGAAAAATCCAAGGAGCAATTCCTCCGGGAGGGACTTCAAGCCCTGGGTCCCGAGTCTGAAGATTTTCAGGCTCGTAAAAGATCCTTAAGCCTGAATGTAAAGGCCTCTAAGCAAAATTTACCGAATTTTCCCGTCCTAGTACTACCTTGGTTTCCTAGATCTTAGCATGAGGCGGAATGCTGACCACGGACCACTCAAATGACATCTATACGAAAACAAGTGTAACTAAATTAGCATGGTTCAAATTCTCCCTCTATGGGGAGAGCGCCTAAATCTCTTAAGGGAAACATGGGCTTACAAGAAGAAGAATATAATAAGAACAGTTAAGTCTCGTAGACTGTGATGGGTAGTACATGTTGCACAAATAGGGAATGAAAGAGGAACATGGAAGCTTCTTGTAGGAAAACCAGAGGGAAAACACCCACAGCGTAGACCAACAATGAGGTGGGAGAATAACATTAACCATGATTTGAGGGAAGTATATTATGCAGGTGATGATTGGAAAAACATTAGCTCAGGATAAGGATGTATGAAGAGCCCATGTCCGCGCGGCCATGAATATTAGGGTTCGATAGTGCCAGTGAGTTAGTGTTTCCCCTTCTTTGTGAAATTGATTCTTAAAGGAATATCATTCTGCATTAATATTCAAATATTCTATAGAGTTATGAAATTCACTCGTCACTGCAACACGACATTGTGCAAGAAAGGCGTAAGAACAAGAAATTAAGGAAGAGGATGTAATGTTTAGTTGAGTCATGAAATTGACTCGTCATTGCAGCACGATATAGTGCAAGACATGCGTAAGTACAACAAATTGAGGAAGAGGATGACTGACGGTTTTTCATGGATTGTTCGCATATGTACTGTATGATATTCCTAATGCATACAAGTGCTTGACTTGAAGGTCGCGTACGTGTATGAACACTTAATTTTATTAATATCCCCCCAAAAATTACCAAATTTAATTTTATTTATTTCAGTTTAGTTTAAGAGCTTGCGGGTGGATTTCTGTTCTCAAGTTTTGATCGAAGTCGTAACTTTTTGGTTTCTAATAACAAATCGAAAAACCTACCCACGTCTCGGTCCCGAACATCGTTCGGAGGATCCGCCATATTGTTTACGTCAGCATACCTGGATGGAGGTGTGTCAAATATGGCGGTTACATTTTCGTATTTATCTTCGTTCTCAAGGATAACAATAAAATGTGCTTCGATATAAGGAAATTAAAGGCGGGAAGAAGATTCGGAAAAAGCGTACTCCATTATTTTATTAAGTGGATGTGGGATTCCATATAAATCTGGTATTATTAACCTTGATCGAGATGTGGATTTTCACGTATAAAAATTTCAGGTAAGTTTCTCATAATTTCTTAAATGTTTTGAATAGTGACCTATAAATTAACCAGTATAGTTAAAAATAATGTAATGTTTTCTGCATTTATAAATTAACCAGCATAGTTAAAAATAATGCCTTTATTCATATCGCGTCTAGAATTTCCGTATGAATATCAGTAGAGTATACGGGTGATTCAGAAATATGGCTATACGTTTGATCGCATTTTGTGACGAAAATTTTATTATTAAAGGAAATATGATGCTATCATTGCAAAGGGAATCCTTCAAATTACGATTGACTGATATGAAGCTCACGTGCAGCTTAGCGGGTTGATTTTTGTGGCCTAACGTCGAACGCCTCCACAATTCTCTTCGTTGTTTCTGCATCCGTGCTAATGCGAGGCCTTCCAGGAGGTTTGATTTTCTGCATCCTTCCCGTTTCGAGCAGTAGTTTTCTCCACTTCCCCACAGTCAACGGCTGCAATGCTACGTTACTCACGTCTTGCCCGTCTTGCGGCCTTACGATCATTAGCATTGCCCATGCAGCAATTGCAATTTGCTGTTGCATATTCAACGCCATTTTGAGTAATTACGTAAGTTCTAACTGTTTTGTTTTATTCCATTGTTGTAATTTGAATAATTGCCTTTCCAACGGAAATTTCATATTTGCTGTAATGGTAATATTTTCATCATACAACGCGATCAAACGTATAGCCATATTTATTATTCACCCCGTATAGTCCCGGGTGGACTAGTGGTTATGCTCCTTGCCTCTGGTCCCGAGAATCGCGGGTTCAAACCCAACCGCAGTTTATGGATGTTTTTAGGATGGGAAAATCCAAATAGCAAGTTCTCTGGGAGGGACTTTAAGTCGTGGTTCCCGAGTCTGAAGATTTTCAGGCTCGTAAAAGATCCTTAAACCTGAACAAAGAGGCCTCTAAGCAAAATATAACGTTCTCAAACATCCTAGTAATACCTTAGACCAGACTAGACGTCTCATTGAGTCGGTGTGTTGACCGCATGTCACTCATGACATCTTTGAGCAAATGACGTAACTAAAATGAACTTGGTCTACTAACAAAGGAGAAACTATGGCTCAACAATAGGCTACGCTATTTATTACTGATAATCATATAGTATAAATGGCTTTAGTGTTTATTAATGTGTTTTCGTACAGTTAATACCCATAAACCGCTGTGATTATTGCTAAATTTTTATTTTATTTTAAGAGTTTGTACGGAAAAACTGCACTTAAACTATCGTGAAATATTTTCAGTCCTATAGAACAAGAGGGCGCATGCGCCTGAGTTTATAGAGCCAACGATAATCCACAATCGAACCACATATCTATTATCATCCTAGATTACTATCCGTCGCTATGAAATTTAAATGACCAATATTAGCAATAAATCCCCAATCTATGTTAAAAATATATATTAATAACATTAAAAGCTCAACTGCACTTCTACTAGCGCTTGATTTTTCAGTTATACTGTTGTAAACTATAGCTCTTCCTCTGTATTTACTAACATTATTTAATATTTTAACATTTTCAAACAATTTTTATAATATTGTTAGGCAATTTTGAAGTATTTATTTAAATATGCAAATCAAAATATTATGACACTGTTAGACAATATTGTGATGCTGATAATTTCTCCATAGAGTATATTACTTAGTCTATGACTTTTCTATCGCTGTTTTGGGCTATCGCTGGTTGGATCAGCGTTAGGGAGTGATAAGTAAGTGTACACCCATTTTTAATAAACGCTTGGTTATTTTAATATGGAAAAACTGCACTTAAACTAGCGTGAAATATTTTCAAAATCCTACAGAACAACAGTGCGCATTTATTTGCAATAAATCCCCAAATCTATGTTAAAATATATTAATAACATTAAAATTACCAAACGTTTATTAAAAATGGGTGTACACTTACTTATCACTCCCTAACGCTGATCCAACCAGCGATAACCCAAAACAGCGAGAGAAAAATCATAGACTAAGTAATGTACTCTGTGGAGAAAATAGCAGTTAGCATCACAATATTGTCTAACAGTGTCATAATAATGTGATTTGCATATTTAAATAAATACTTCAAATTTGTCTAATAATGTTATAAAAATTGTTTGAAAAAGTTTAAAATGTTAAATAATGTTGGTAAATACAGAAGAAGAGCCATGGTTTACAACAATATAACTGAAAAATCAAGCGCTAGTAGAAGTGCAGTTGAGCCCAATTATTTTCAATCCTATTAACTACACTGCCAATTTCATGAAAAAAAAACTAAAGTTAAAATAATATGCAGTTAGGAGTTTTTTCTACATTTTATATATTTTTAACCCCTGTCTATCAGAATTGTTTTGTACTATCAAAAGTACACTCCACACCATAACGCCATATAATGTTATGGGAGCAAACTTATACCAAGCTATATTTGATAGAAATGAGAATAATATTGAGCTTACTTACAAAAACTTCACTAATTTCATAAACTGTGGAGTAAGACCTTACTTCCCAGCACAGCTTTATAAGTTCACTAGTAGCAGTCTTCCCTACAACTAAATAATGTAATCCATTCACAAAATAAGGACTGTCCTTAGGTAGCAAAAAGGAATTGTTTCGAGATGACCGTCTGATCAGGTTGGAGAATCTAGTATTAGCTGGAATTCAATATGGCTGTCGGGCGCAGCAATACTTAGCGATGCTTTGCCTTTACTAAGCTTGCCGCCAAAAATTATAATTATTAAACGATTATATCTATAAACGAGATTTATAGTTCAAATTGAACAGAACAAAAAGCACTATAAGGTGAGATATCGCTTTGCACTTAACACTCGAATTTTACCACTTTCTTCACACAGTGAATCTGAGCACATTACACACTCACTTTAAACACATATAACTTTCGGTTGTTCGCAGAAAGGCGAATCACACAGTTCTGTTCTGTAATATAATATTGTATGCACATTAGTGAGCATTTATTACTAACTTAAAAAGGAATTGGCTGTTACCTGATAGAAAGAGTAATGGTTATTATTCTAACATTCATGTTCTTGTTCTTAAGTTTCGGACAAAAGCCTCCACTTAGTCATTCAATGTTTCCTTTTTAAATTATTTTCTTTTATCATCATCATCTTCATGGTAGGCCGTCGGCATGTTCCGCTCCCAGAATTCATCTTCCCATCGTCTTCTAGGACGTCCCACATCTCTAGGCCTATAGCCTTGAGGTTGTTTTGTTAGCCTATACAAGAGTCCATTCTTAAAATATGTTCATGCCACTTTTGTTTATAGTTTTGTATTTTTTCATTTAGATTAAACATTTTGAGTTCTTACCTAATTGTTTCACTAGGAATGTGGCCTCTTAGAGTATATCCTGCAATGTATCTAGGAAATTCATCTCTGATGTTTTTCTAGTAATCTTCTGTCTGATCTATTCATGGCCCAATTCTCTGATCCATATGTCTTAATGGGAACTGCCATTATCTTATACAATTTTAGCATTGTTTCTTTTGTTGTTTTTGTCCGTAGTGTTCTTTTAATAGTCCCATATATACTTTGAAATTTATATTTTTTTTTCATGTATATTATTTTCCCAATTGCAAGATATGTGACATCCTAAATATTTAAAACTCTGTACTTGTTCGATAATTTCATCATTCAAAACTATTTTCGATCGAACTGCATATTTTCCCCGAAAGGCCATTGTTTTTGTTTTCTTCGTTGAAATCTTGAGATTATATTTCTTCATGGTTTTCTTGAGCAGTAGTGTGGCTTTTTGTAATTGATTTTCTGATTCTGCTCATATGACCTGATCATCTGCAAACATAATTGTGTCTGCAATGGTAGTTCATAGTTTAAAATGTTTACTTAGCAGTATTTGTCATTCTGTGACAGCTGCGTCCAAATATATATTAAATAAAGTCGGCGAGGGAGGACAGCCCTATCTTACTCCTAAATTTATTTTTTCTACTTTGAAATTAGTGGAATTACCATTGTCTATAGCAATTGCTGTATCTTTGTACATTGTTTTAATCACATTTATCAAATGTTTTGGGTATTCTTTTCCCGTCATTATTATCCAGAGTTTTCCTCTTAATACATTATCGAACGCTTTAACATAGTCCATAAACAGCAAATGCGTTTCCAAATTCAATTCTCGTCTTTTTTTAATTAATTGTCTCATAAGAACACAATCCGCAATTGTTCGTCATTTTCTAAATCTTTTATCAAATATATTTATCTTGTTCCGGATGGGATACTGAAGAATATTCGCCTGTCTACCATATTATAGTCAAACAATTTCAGAACTACAAAAAAAACTTCAAAAAATGTTTTAACCAATTATTATAAATTTTATTAAAAAATGAAAGTTGAAAAATATTAAAGAATATTACATTTTTATTAAAATATGAACATTTCGCCAAAATATAAAAACACAATCTGCACATGATCGTCCTTTTCTAAATCTTTTATCAAATATATATAATCTTGGGATAGTGAGGAATATTCCGCCTTTCTACCATATTATATTGTCAAACAATTTTGAAACTACAGTCACTTCAAAAATGTTTTTAACCAATTATTATAAATTTTATAAAAATATTGAAAGTTGAAAAATATGAAAGAATATTACATTTTTATTAAAATATTAACATTTCGCCAAAATATTATGCAATATGAAAATATATTTTGGTCTTATTTAATTTTACTGATTATAAAATGTAAAGGTGCATTGTCTCAGAGCTCTCTGACTAATAGTTTAAAACATGAAATTTCATAAAAATCCTCGCTCTAGATATAACCTCAGACGTTAGTGCCTATAAATAAGTTAGGAATAAAACGGAACTCACAAATTTTAATATTCAATTCCTTATAAAATTATGATTAGGGGTTTTTCGGTTTTTCCTCACTTGTAAGACAAATGTCAGTAATATTTAAGGCCCAACGGTCCCCGAACATCATCTAGCCATCATAACCATCATTTATTATATTCCCCATGTTTAATATAAATGTGTATGAATTGTTTTTCATCTTCATGTTGTGTTGTCTCGGAAGAGGCCCTGACATTGAGCTTATCACTATTCGGGGAGACCCTCCCTGCCCGTGTTTGGTCAAAAAGTGTGTGATCCAAAGTTTAAAATCCCTTTCCTGACAGGTCGTGCCACTATAAGACCCAGGTGGCGTGTGGCATTTAAAAAGTGCCTATAAGGTGGGAAGTTGAGTAAATTACATTTTTGCGCGTTAGTGCGTTTTGTCGTACTTACAGCAATGGCGACCATGATTGAAAGTTCAACTTCCTACATTTCGGGATTGCCAAACTAAATAAACTATACTGTAATATTACATTTACACCCACATGCAGGAAGTAAAACCACTGTATGTACAAAAAATATTCAGTAGGTAGTGTTAATATACATTATACGAAACAAATCACTGTATTTTAAATGAACTGAACTTTATTTGAAACAATATGAAACAATAAATACGTAATTGCGGCCATGTTATCAATAATTGTTCTCAAGGCCTCCTGTTGTTTCAACTAATAAACATTGCCCACACTGTTAATGTTAGTCAATTGTTTACAATGAACGCAAATATTTCCAACAAAGATATTATTTATTATTATTTGCTATTTTGAAAACACCATCACGCAAAAAATAATGTACAACGCACGTTTCTGAAGTGTTTTACAGAATCTCGGAAATTAAAAACCTCGATATCGCTCGGTTTTTAAACATTTTCCCTCGATTCTGTAAAAACCACTTCCCAACCTCGTATTGTAATAAACTATTACTGTATCGTACGTAAAAAACTGAAATAAGAGAGAACATTGCATTGGTATTTCATGGCCAGATTTGAATTACAACTCTAATGGCCTGGTAAGTTTAAAAGCGCCGTAAAAGTACTAACTGAAAATCTAAATAAGAACTCAACATTTTTTTACTTATTCCCACAATAATGGGTCAAATATATATTTGTCGTTATAATCAAAATAAATTTACAATGAGATTATAACTAGGGGATTTATCAAACTCGAACAAAATTGATAAATGTTATAATATTCCTTAAGAAGTTTGTGAATTAGCTGTTGAAGCTAAAAACAAATTTTACCTGACTATTTAACTCATGCCCCAAATGGGAGTCAATGACCAATCACGTTTCAATGATTTCTGTTTTACAACCAATCAGAGTCGTGTTTCACCAAATATTTATCGTGTTATAATTACCATATTAAGAAAGCTCCTCCTTACAATATTGCGTTCCTTTGGCAATAAATAGTATGATCTGGTTGCAGTGATAAACAAAAGAAGCAGTAGAAGCGTACCTATCGTTTCTCATTTGTTTTCAAACATCGCCGTTTACATTAAATATATAAATATTTTAAAATAACTATTGTTAAATAATGATTTGTGAGTAAACAGCTTAATTTATTCGTTAAATAGTCCTAACAAATGCCACTCTTGATTTCCAAATTCTCTAGATAAATTCACTCCTCACTTCGTGAGTCGTGAATTTATCGATAATTTGGAAATCACTCGTGGCATTACTTATGAAAAGTTTATACATTTGTTTTTATAATCAAATTCCGCTGAAGACTACTTATATGTTTCAATTTGTTCATTTTGTATTCTGTATTTTCTTCATTTTTAAAAGATGTGTAAATTAAAATAAATTATAAACATTACTTCTTTCAATTGTTTGTAATCATGGAACATTTACAGGCCCGTCTCTAATGCTTATGCGGGCGTAATGTATTTCCTTATTATCTCGAAACCAAGGAGTAAATTATAATGTACCTGTATAAATAAATACATAAAAACGATTACAGTTAATTAGGGTTCATAACATCCAAGATATGAAATGACGATCTAGAAATTTAAACTTTTAAACATATTTCTGATGTAATCTGCCTATGCTAAAAAAAAAAAGTCAAGAAGATGTTCCATTCTGCCTAATACGAGCCAGGATAAATAGACAAATAAATAATGCAGGTAGTAGCCCTGTAACTCGACATAGTCATTTTCCGTATCGGGGGGGGGGAAGTGAAACCGTCTGTTTAACGAATATCTAATCAAATATTCAAAAACAGCGATAAGTACTGCCTACTATAGTCACGTTAAATTCAAACATGTCCCCAAGAGGACAATTATTTATTACGAGGCCCAGTGTTATAATACATGTTTTTGCACGATAGTGCGTTCTGTCATACTTACAGCAATGACGATCATAATTGAAAGTTCAATTTCCTAAATTTCGGGGTTGCAACCTATAAATAACTAAATAACTGTAAAATTACAAATTACCTACATAGTGCGGGAGGTAAAACCACTGTCCTTTATGTATACTACGTACAATGTATATACAAACATATATCCAAAAGGTAGTGTTAATATACACTGTACGAAAATATCACTGCATTTTAAATTAACTGAACTTTATTTCAAACAATATAAAACAATAAATTCGTACTTGCCTCCATTTTATGTCTGATTGGTGTCACGGCCTGCTGTAGTCTTAACTAACTTATTTTCGCTTTTACCGTATAAACATTGGCCAGACTGTTAACGTTAGTCAGTTGTTTATAATGAACGCAAATATTTCCAACAAAGATGTTATTATTTTATTAAGTCATGTAGGTAGGAAATAACACTATGAGGTTTATTTAATATTGTTTAGTTGTTTCTTGACTCAACTCATACTTCTTAACTCCCATTCAGACTCGAGTTTCTTCACTTCATTTGTGACATTCTCAATGCTGTATTACGTTCACAACTGATGTCCAACGGCCTCCTCTCCTGCAGGAGGACATCAGTTGTGAAAGTAATACAGCATTGAGAATGTCACAAATGAAGCGAAGAAACTCGAGTCTGCATGGGAGTTAAGAAGTATGAGGTGAGTCAAGAAACAACTAAACAATATGTTATTATTTTACTATTAATTATTAATTAGGTCCCGCGCCGTAGCCGAGCGGTTATGGTAGGAAGCCTTGGTGCAGAGCTACGGGACTTGCGCTGGTTCGAGTCTCCATGGGGGAAGAAATTTTCTCATGGTATTTCGGCCAGTATGGGACCGGTGCCCACCCAGCATCGTGAGGCAATTGGGTAGCTACAATAAGTAGCGGCTCCAGGTTGAGGAACCAGCTATAACGGCTGGGGGACTCGACATGCTAACCAATGTCACCCCTACACTGGCTGTTGATCATCTACCTCTGTGATTGACACATGTGGATGTGAAGGGCCAGCAGCCGGCTGGTAAAAGGGCAACCGCTGAAAAGTGGAAAGACCCTCAATCGGAATTATTAATTAGAAAACACCAACGTGCAAAAAGTAATGAACAATACACGTTTGTGAAGTGTTTTACAGAATTTCGGAAATTAAAAAAAAACCGTTATCCTCGGTTTTTAATCATTTCCTCGCTTTTGTAAAAAACATTTCCGAACCTCGCATTGTAATATCCTATTTGTGACTTAAATTTTTTTGAATTTAGAATTATTAGTATTATCATCACCGTTATTATATCGTCCTTATACGATTTTATATTGCCATATTAAGAGGTAAACAATAAAGTAACGCATTTTGCATTATGTTCCACTTGTAGTTTGACACTGTTTACACTTCGCCAGTCACTCACTTTATAACAATCAAGACAGTTGCCTTTGAATGCAGTACTCTGTCTATATAGGTCACATACAGAAGTTCCCTGTGTCGAATTATAGGCCTATATCAAAATATAAATCATTCTCCCTCTCGCACAAAATCTGCAAATGTTTTGTAGACCTTTCGGGCAAAATTAGGCCTACCGACCCTTAAATGCATGCGCCCCACCAGTACGGGGCAAAATAAAAGAAATAATAAATAATACACATTAGGCTGACTATATGATGTGTACAGGAAATGCATACTGTGAATTTAATTGCAAAGCTATTCAATGTAACCGATTACAACATGTAATTTAGTAAGTTGCTAGTAGAATGGTTGAAGAATTCAGACATGGAGACTGCCTAGGTCAATGCACACAAAATAGTGATGCTAAAGTTCTAGGCCATGAAGTCATGCTCATATTTATTTTCATTCATGCAGGACCATTGCCTCTTTCTCTGAGGAACAAGAGTATAAGACTAAAACTAACTCACTGGCATTATCGCGCGGATATAAGCTCTCCATAATCCCTATCCAGAGTTAATGTTTTCCAATCATCTCCTGTATAATCTACTTCTCTCAAATTATGGTTAACGTTATTCTCCCACCTCATTCTTGGTCTACCAACTAGGAGCTTTCCCTCTGGTTTTTCTACATGTAGTTTCCATGTCCCTCTTTCATTTCCTATTAGTGTCGTATGTCCTGCCCATCGCAAACTATGAGACTTGCCTCTTCTTATTATAGGCCTATGTAGTTTCCTATATAAAGATCACGTAGCTCACTATCATGAAGGCTTTTCCGTTCACCTGTCTGTTCATCTCTCTTTGGTCCAAAAATGTTCCTAAGAACTTAATTCTCATATAGTCGTAATATTTTTTCATCCCTTAAAGTAAGCATCCATGTTTCGCAACCATTTAATATAACTGGGAGAATACAATAACATATATATGTCCTGCGCCGTAGCCGAGTGATTAAGGCAAGGAACCTTGGCGCAGAAATACGGGACTTGCGCTGATTTGAGTTCCAATAGATATTTTTCATGGAATTTCGGCAGTATGGGACCGGTACCCACCCAGCATCGTGAGGGATTTGGGTAGCTACAATAAGTAACGACTCCAGGTTGAGAAGACCAACTATAACGTTTGGGGGAACCAATATGTTGACCACAAGTCACCCCTACACTGGTTCGATAATAATCTGTATACCTATGTGATTAACACATGTGGATGTGAGGCCAGCAGCCGGCTGGTAGGTCGAGGGCCTTATAGGCCTATCGCGGTTGGATATATATATATATATATATATATATATGTGTGTGTGTGTGTGTGTGTGTGTGTGTGTGTGTGTGTGTGTGTGTGTGTGTGTGTGTGTGTTTATGCATCAGTTTAACTTTTTTTTAGGGAAGTTGAGACAAGGGTCCCTATAATGCGTTTTCAGAATTGAGTCTATGTGCACATCATTCCTATTTGTAATTATTGTACCTAGATATTTGAATTCAGTCACTTTTTCAAGATTTCCTCATTTGTCATTAATTGCCCATTTCCGTTATATAATATATTTCTATGTGTGACCATATATTTAGTATCAACAGATATCTTGCCTAGATATATATTTTTCAGGTTTGAGGTTCTTTTACATGCAGTAAATCTACAACCAGAGCTACAGCACTTGCGCTGGTTCGAGTCATCATGGGAAAAGAAATGTTCTTATGGAATTTCGGCCAGAAATGGATTGGTGCGCACATTGCATCGTGAGGAATTTAGTTAAACTAAAACTGATCCCACTACAGGCCTCAGGAGGCTTTTGGGGTAGTAGGAGGTTAAGGCTCCCACTTTTTCTAGACAATCGGCACTTCATGTCAGCTGGGTTGTCAGCCCTGCGTGACGACCGCCTTTACCCCAGAACAAGCGCCTGGTACTCATTTCCGTTAGAGGTTGAGTCTACCCCAGGACCATAGTGCCGCCAGAATGTTTGGGTCAGTTTAAAAAGCTTGACACCATCAGGACTCGAATCCTCGACCTTCCGGCTTGTAGCGCAGTGCCTTAACCGCTACGCTACGGCGTGCCAGCTACAATAATTAACGGCTCAGGTTCACAAAACCAACTATAACGCTGGGGGACCCGACATGCTGACCAGATGTCACTCCTATACCGGCTAGATAATCGTCCACCTCTTTGATTAACACATGTGGATGTGAGGCCAGCAACCAGCTGATAGGCCAAGGACCTTCTAGCCCTGTCGCGCCAAGGAGATTGTTATTTTAATTTACGAACGATCCATATGGCTTTATTTTCCTTCCGAAATAAGTCAAACTAGAATTTTTGTGCCCAGAAAATTCGCAGATTTTCAAAAGTGTCAAGCATAGGGAAGGGGGATAAAAACACGGCCTTGTACATAAAACCACATATAAAATCACACGGGGTTAGGTCTAGTGACCTGGGAGGCCACGGCGGGGCGATGAAATTGATCTGCTCCTCCTCTTCCAATCCAACGTCCTGGAATGGTGTTATCCAGGTAACGTAGGACGTGGTTAGAGAATATTATAATGATATTGTGAAAAGAAAAATTAATGTCTGAACCAGGAATCGAACCGTGGACCTCTAGTTCTACGTACTAGTGAGCAGCCCACTACACCATTCTAGACTTGGCACAAACATTAACAATTCTTTCCACATATACAAATCTATAATTCTAGTTTCGTCCGCTGCCAGGTAGGTGTCACTACCATAGCCAACGGCCGGTTTCGTTTAGAAGTATCTATATTTGAAAATTTTTACACCACCACTTTTATAAGCAGGAAACGGGGTTTTGAGTACCGTAAGTAAACAGGCGCTTCATATTATTACCCGTTTAAGGAGTAAGTGCAGTTGTTGACGGAGGGCACTGCAGTCGTGTTTATGCAGGAATAGAACACGTGACACTACTATCTATGAGTGCAGAGGGGAATGTGACGTAGGACGCTGACAGTATACACTGGCTTATGTGACGTCATGTGTAGCAACAAACAGAGCTTCGTAATTCTTCCGCCTGCAGAGATATTTTGAATGACTAATACCTGCCACACGGAGTATGTTTCTTAGCGACTGTTTCATTTATTCGCTGCATACAGAGTAGTAAATAACTATACGTTTCGGAAGTATACTCTTGTACATTGAACTCTTATTCAAAATGAAGTAGTTTTATTGCACACTACAAATAACTAAACATACGATTGTTTGCTTCCTTCTATAATTCCTTATCATGGTGTAATTGTTTTTGAAGCAGGATATAATGCCTTCCACCGAACATCATTTTGTTTATACTGAACACTGCAAGGTCACAGTTGCGTCCTCCCTCCATATAGTCCGTGCATTCTTAACTTCACTGTATACTTACTAGAACCCCGCTCCTTATTTATAAACAGTAAACGATTAACATTTTCCAATATTGTTATTTTTACACAGTTTCAATAATGGATCATATTATAATATTATAATGATATTGTGAAAAAGAAAAATTAATGTCTGAACCAGGAATCAACCGTGGACTCTAGTTCTATGTACTAGTGTGCAGTCCACTAGTGGTTAGAGAAATGCGGCAGTGATCTGAACTTCAAACTTTTCTCTTTCCAGGAATGTTGGAATTGTGTTTCTATTTTTTTTTGTAGGTTGGAAGAAAGAATGAATGTTGAAGTCTGTTCCTCCTTTCTGGATGACCCTGTATATAAGTAGTCTAAATAACAGTATACTGTATTGTATATTTCTTTGCAGAAATTCAATGAAGCTGCTGAGAGCATCAAGTCTCTGACAAAAAGGCCAACAGATCTGGAGCTTTTGGAAATATGCTCTCTTCAAACAAGCAACAATGGGGGATAACGAAACAGGTGAGTTTAACACATTTTGTTGTGGTAATACTAACATTCAATAATGCCATCAGCATCCATTCATAAGCTCATTCCAATATTCCATTTCTTTGTTTAAAAAGAGAAGAGCTTTTTTTTAAAAACGTGAGAGACAAGTATCTGCAAGACGTTTGACTATTGGCTCGAATGAGCAAGTTCCACTCCGGGCAGTTGGGTTGGAGATTTTCTTCACTCTTACATGTCTAGATCTCCTTAAAGCTCGAGTAACTTCATATAAATGAATATCGAGAACTATCCTAGAGTCAAAATCGCCCAGAATGCTGAATCCTCGATCATTAAATACGTTATCCTTCCAAGTAATTTTATTTCTGCTTAGTTCTTCGTTAATAATAAGGGATTTCGTTATTTAAAAAACAACAATGTAGTCCTCTGTCGTTTCATAACCAAATCATGTTATTCTTCGAGACTGTTTATGTTATTTTTTTTTATTTTAAGATCGTTATATAAGTATGTTAATCTGTTTTTATTTGAGCGACGTATGGATTTGCCAACCAATTTGGTATAACATTTAATATAATGTAAGATTAAAACTATAAAATAGTTACCTTTTAGGTCCGTCTCCTCAACTTAAGTTCTTTTAAAACTCTGTAGGCCTTTCGGGACTAGTCCCATCATCAGCAGAATGCATTAGGTCCGTACTTGTTGACCCTTGTTGAAGCACTGACTTGGTGGTGAGTATTTTGTATAGTGGATTGTGTGCTCTGGGTGTGTTCCCGTTAAGAATCAGGTTGTTGTCGATTTCTCTTAGGATTGCGAGGTTATATTTATGTTTCACTTTAGCCTGACTGGCTGCAGAATCGATACTAGTAAAATTCTTCTTCTTCTTCGGCTTTCTCCCCACTTATAGGTTTGCCGTCTCAGTTTCCATTTATCTCTATCATTCCAATATCCCTCTACCAAAAAATTAATGTTATAATATTTATGTTTCAATTTAGTCTGACTGGCTCATGAATCTTATTAGTATCGATAACATTTAATGTTGGTAACTTTACGATCTCCAAACTAAAAATGGGGGGGGGGAGGAAGATTGCCTTTATCCTAAAACTGAGAAAATGGATTTACCTGAATATAACACTAAAGTAAGTATTAGATTTTTTAAAGGGTGGTTTGTTTTGATTCTGCAATACCCTTTGTTTTTCCATAATATATTTTTATTCAATGCCCCTGGTTGCCATTTCGACATTTCTGGTGTTCTCTCCTGGCTCTGGCTTAATTGTAACCCACTTCTGAAGTTGGGGCGCCTAGAAGGCGAAGTTACATTACCCCGATGATATGATTGGTGATATATGATAATGAAACGCCAGGAGAGTTCTTAACCTAAACTTAACCTAAATTCAAGACCATAAGCACCTACAGGAATAATTCCTTTTAAGGAAAATTCCTATGGTTTGACCGGGAATCGAACCCGGGACCTCATGAACAGTAGTCAGAAATTTGGTATAATACATTTCTTTGGTTAACAGTAAAATCCAGTAAATTAACACGGAAATGTCAACAAGTAGAATAACGCTTTATTTACAACTGGGTAATAACTGGTTTACCACGTCATATTCCCGCTATGTGGTGACCTAAAAGCAATTGTCATAAGTAATACCATGAGTGATTTCCAAATTATCGATAAATTCACAACTCACGAAGTGCAGGTACAATATTCAATATTAAATTTTATAAAGAAGAAACAATTAAATTGGTACGGACACATTAGAAGGATGGAAGAAGGAAGACTACCTAAGATAATCATGGATTGGGAACCACAGGGAAGGAAAAAGAAGGGTAGACCAAATATTACGAGGATTCAGGGAATCAATGAAACTAAGAGGGAATGGGAAATAGAAGAAGATATATGGATGAGCAGACAAGAATGGAAAAATGTGTTGAAACAAATGTGTAGTTAACTGTGAACATGGGTACCGGAAAAATGTATATTCACTGTAAAAGCCGGAATAAAAAAATAATAAATAATAATAATAATAATAATAATAACAATAAATAATAATAATAATAATAATAATAATAATAATAATAATAATAATCCATCCATAGTAATTCCGCCTGAGGGCAGGTCTTTCACTGCAATCATAGCATTTTCATGCTATGCTTTGCAGCTTTACTACGGAATTATAGGTGTGGTAGCTTCCCGTTGCTTTCCACACCGGTGAAGGATGATGATGATAATGATAAGGATGATTTTCGGGGACCGTTGGGTCCTAAGCTTCCTGACATTTGTCTTACAGGTGAGGAAAAACCCCGAGAAAAACCTCACCCAGGAGCCTGACCCGACTGGGAATCGAACCCGGGCCCGCTGCGTGACAAGGCAGCACACTACCTCGAGACCACAGCGGTGGACATAATAATAATAATAATAATAATAATAATAATAATAATAATAATAATAATAATAATAATAATAATTAATTTGATTAGGTAATCGGCTTGGTAATTAAAGTGTAAAAGACTATGGTGCTGCCAGAAAGTCTGGACCAGTTTAAAAATCCTACCCATGTGAAAAAAGTTTTTTACTTGTTTCAATTAAAGCATATATGAATGACTATCACGTAATTTCATTAAATCTACATTTCTGATCCCAGGTTTATGTACGGCTTTCGACGAACACATTTGCCTAGTTGGAATTCATTATCAGGAGCTAATTCTTCACAATACATGAAGTCTTATTTTATTTTAGTTTTCTTAGTTATTTTGGCCTACTTCCTTCTAGGTCATATACCCTCTAAATGGGGCTTACAAACATGGTTGTCGATTTAGCCACTTTATGGCTATAAATTTGCGAAAAAAAAACACTAATAGCTTTTCTTCCCTTTTCTATAATAGTCACTTCTAGCCATTTTTGTTTTAATTTAATTATCTTACATAAATTCTGCAATAACAATGGAAATAGATTGATAGATTTTGTTACCACAAATAAAATTAAGCATAAAGAGTACCTATATTTCCAAGGAAAAAACATACACAAATAAACGTGGACATTCCGTGATGGTATTATAATCAAACCATGTATTAATACAAAACACCCTCAATTATAACATTTTAAATTACATGTGAGGGGAGTAGATAGTTATTCGGATCACCATTTAATGAGAGCAAGATATAAACAAAGAAAATCCCATAGAAATACAATTTCTGGTGAGAAGAGAATAAAATATAACTTAGATAAGCTTAAAGATAAACATATCAAAGAAAACAAATCAGAATTACAAAATCTTTCGTTGTAAGAATTTTTTTCTTAAAATAGACTTCATATTCATAATTTGGTTACTATATTATAATTGCAGTCCACCGCTGTGGTCTCGAGGTAGTGTCCTACCTTGTCACGCAGCTGGCCTGGGTTCGATTCCCGGTCGGGACAGGCTCCTGGGTGAGGTTTTTTCGGGGTTTTTCCTCACCTGTAAGACAAATGTCAGGAAACTTAGGGCCCAACGGTCCCCGAAAATCATCCGGCCATCATCATCATCATCATCATCATTCACCGGTGTGGAAAGCAACGTGAAGCTACCACACCTATAATTTCCTAGTAAAGCTGCAAAGCATAGCATGAAAATGCTATGATTGCAGTGAAAGACGTGTCCTCGGGTAGAATTACTATGGATGGATGGATGGATTATAATTGAAACAATTACAATAGAGAAAAAAAAATATATTGACAAAATTGTACTTCAGAGGCACAGATTCGTAAGTTCATTCTCTAAGTTTTAAAATACAGTTTTCTCCATGGTTAAAACTTGCATTTTAGCTGTTTATAGTCATTTTCATGAGTCAGGTTTAACCACTTTTTCTCATTGCGTGTTGGCAACCTGGCTTATAAGTCAATGTTCTGATCCTGTCGCTTATAGGCAGGAAGCAGAGATATTGAATCACACACTGAACAGGTAAATAGCTAACAATCTTCCTCGATATGTGGTTAGTAGCATACCAGACAGTATACGAGAGTATAAGACGAATGAAACAAGATTTAGACCCAAGATGGATTTTTATAATCCGTTACCTGAACAGGAATGGAACTCTTTGCTGGAATGGGAGGTATAATAATCCTTGATAGGGACTCTAACCATCACGCCATGGTGGCGGACCTCATAAAATCATTATTCTATAAATAATAACTAACACAACAATAAAATACAACGCATACTGGAACCTACCAAAGATATGACATTACTTACTCCAAGCGCGACAGGCCTAGAAGGCCCTTCGCCTACCAACCGGCTGCTGGCCTCACATCCGCATGTGTTAATCACAGAGGTAGACGATCATCTAGCCAGTGTAGGGGTGACATGTGGTTAGCATGTCGGGTCCCCCAGCCGTTATAGCTGGTCTTCTCAACCTGAAGTCGCTACTTATTGTAGCTACCCAAATGCCTCACGATGCTGGGTGGGCACCGGTCCCATTCTGGCCGGAATTCCATGAGAATCCCATGAGGACTCGAACCGGCGCAAGTCCCGTAGCTCTGCGCCAAGACTTCTTGCCTTAACCACTCGACTACGGCGCGGGACTAAGATATGATAGATATTAGATATCATTAAATTAGAATAAAATAAAAAGTTTTACAAAGTATTGGCAGTTCCATCTCTTATATATGGATGTGAAACCTGGACATTAACAAAGGCAGATAGTAAACAAATAGAGACTGCTGAAATGAAGATGTTGAGAGCAATAGCAGGATACCAAAGGACCGATAAAAAAGAAAAACGAAGATATAAGAACAGAACTTAATATATTTAATCTCTGTGAAAGAATAACATATTACCAAAATGCTTATCTTCAGCATGTATTACGCATGAATGAACAGCGCATACCAAGAAGAATTATAATTATAAACCAAAAGGGAGAAGAACGTTGGGAAGACAATTGAAGAGATGGAAGGACCAATTCGACCTATAATGAGATCGGAACAGGCCATTGGGCCTAATCCTTGTTGTTGTTGATGGTGATGATGATGATGATAAAATAAATCTAAAAAATAAATAAAATATAAAAACAGCTTTGAAACATTAGGCTTATCATTTGAAATTCCATATAATTTATTTCTCATTATTTATTATCAATTATTAAATTATTAGGCCTTTGTGTAAAATGTATTGATGGGGCATTAATTTTTAGGCCTGTGCCTATAATTTCTTGGAGACTGTAGGAATATTAAAAAAAATCCACTTATCATAGAATACAGTTTGTGTTAAATCATTGAATTATTCAAGTTATGTCATATATAAGATAAAACTTTTTATCGGGAGAAAACGGATGATTCATTTTGCACGATAAGCTTGTGATTCAACATTTTCTGATCTTTAAAATATAGAGTTATGGCATATGTATAATTGATAAATTAATAGACAAATAAGTGCTATAATAACAATTCGAAACGAAAATAACACAGAGGATATGTTTTAGTTTTCATATAGGCCTAGAAGCTAAGTTACAATCCGGTTAAGTCATTTATCTGATATTAGATTCTCAAGCAGAGCGAAAAAAAAAAAAAAGCATTACGGGGGGGGGGCAGAGATATCCTGGCCACTAGAGAGAAATTGAAATTCAGAGATTATATCATATGTGTTCGAAAAGAGTTTTAATATGGCTTTCAAATATAAACATTTTAAATTCAATATATTCTAAGGGGTTGTAAGAAGGGGTAGTGACGTGTGTATAACCTCTCCTTACCCAATTCTCATCCTCAACCTTCTCGTGATTACAACATTAGGTTCCACACAAACGAGGCTCTGAGGACCGGATGTCACGGGGCGGTATTACCGTTCCCATCAGGTACTGATAAGCTGCGGTAGCGGCGGTATCCTAATGTCTGTCCAGAGGACTAAAAGGTAGCAGCCCTACCACTGGACTACTTAGCGTCGGGCCAGTAACCTGTCCTAAGGAACTTCAAAACTACTTTCAAGTCTCAACACGAAAAAAGATATAGCAAATTCCGAAGATAATCTACAGAAAGGTCTGTATGAACTTAACAAAATTACAGAAGAATATGGATTAAAGATATCTACAGAAAAAACAAAAATTATGGCATTTCAAGGTGTAGATCCTGTCAGAAGTAAAATTGTACTGGACAATAAAATTTTGGAGCAGGTGAATAATTTTACATATCTAGGATGCAATATCTCATATGAAGAAGAAAAGGATGTAAATGCAAAAATATCTAAATTTTTAAGAATTTTAGGGTTAATAAATTCTATCTTCAAGCCACAGTTAGTCCAAAAGCATTCAAGACTGAAAGTGTATAAAACACTGGCTCTTCCAACTCTTTTGTATGGTAGCGAAGTATGGACGTTGAAACAGAAGGATATACAGAGACTTAGATCTGCTGAAATGAGATATCTTCGGAGGACTGCAGGATACACACTACTAGATCACAAAAAAAATGAAGACATCTTAGAAGAATTACACATAGAATCTTTAGAAAACAAAATTTCTGATTATAAGTCAAGATGGATACAACATGTTCATCGAATGGAAGATCACAGAATACCCAAACTAATGTTAAGATATCAACCTGCAGGAAGAAGAAGACCAGGACGTCCACTCAAAAGACTTCTGGATGGTGTTTCTCTTGAGGCCGAAACAGGTCAACAAATGGCCTAAATTCATGAATGTACTATGATGATGATGATGATATATTATTATTATTATTATTATTATTATTATTATTATTATTATTATTATACGCTTTCTGTAATATTTATCGTATACCTATGTGATTAACACATGTGGATGTGAGGCCAGCAGCCGGATGGTAGGCCAAGGGCCTTCTAGGTCTGTCGCGCTTGGAGAGAGTGGAGAGTTCTGTAATATTTGGTAAATTCTGAAAAAAAAGTAACTATGGGCGCACCTATTTTCAATTTAAAAATTTACGCTAAAATATTAAAATTACAATAAATATGATGTATAATTTCTTATTCTTTAACACAGAGCGGTCAACTCGGCGTTGGGCAGGGTGAATGTATTGCATTCCTCAAAGCGGTACCTGCCGGAGTAGTGCGCCCATTATCATACAGCTAGTGGATATTATTTCGATCCGTAACCTTCTGTGACCTTCACGGGCAAGAGCTTTTCCCTCTGATGGTGGGTTGACAACTCCAGCAGCTATCGCATCCCTGACGAATTCGTGCGCTGTCTAGCCCAACTCCGATTTGTTGTAATGAATATTATTTAAAATAACTGTTGAATTTGGTTTAGTTAATTTAAACTCATTAATTTGAACTCCTGTTTTTTTTACTTTTAAATTATATATTTACTTTAAAAGTCGAAATTTTTGTTTTAATGCTATGTTGTCTCGGTGGAGGCCCTGAAATTGAGCCGATCACTCATTCGGAGTGTATTTGTGTGGCCAATAAAGTATGTGTGATCAACAGTTTAAAATTGCTCTTTGACACGTCATGCCACTGTAAGGTCTGGGTGACGTGTAAAAAGTGCTTATAAGGCGAGAGGTTAAACTGACGTGAGATGAAAAAGAAGATCTAAATAATTAATTAATTTAGATTGAAATTAAAATTCTTTATACCTCTCCTCATATACAGTCTTCTAATTAAACCAGTTTCAAAACCTAGGTGGTTTCATCTTCAGTAATATCTCAACCAATGTTATGTTGTTCAGGAGAACTGCTTCTTATTCCAGTTCTCCTGAACGACATAACATCAGTCGAGATATTACTGAAGATGAATCATCATTCTTCATTATGTGTATCTAGCTGCAGCTGATGACACAAATCCTTTGCATACTTATGCTATAAGTTGCTATGGGACTGCATTTGAACATGCAGCTTATGTGGGCATTCAAGATGAGTGTCCACGAGATTAAAAGAAAGAGATATAGGAAAGACAGAAATTAACCCTTTGGCCTCAAATATTCTAATGCCATCAGGGTCTAAGAAAACAAGAGGTCAGGCCAGGGAGACTGGATAGGAAAGTAAAAGAGGGATCTGATACTAGAAAAGGAAGAAATACCAGGTCTGTTCAAGATAAAAGTAAGGAGCAAAACACAAGTAAATGGAAGCAATGTTTTGCTCAGCTTGGGAACCTTGTGGTTGCCATCCACATATCCCTAGATGGAGACCCCTGAGGGTTTACTGAAGATGAAATAACCTACTTTTGAAACTGGTTTAATTAGAAGATTGGATATGAGTTGAGGTGTAAAGAATTTTAATTTAAATCTTAAATTAAACTTCATAGTGATTTTTTCCTATAAAAGGAAAATTAATTAGTTAAAAATACTGAAATGATGTGATCTGTTTAGGGGCATGTTGTATTTTCTTATGTGAGTGTACCAACTTGGTAATGTATGGTTCAAAGTGAATTGCTGCTAAGGTGTAATTCCTATAAAAGGAAAACCGGTATAAGGTGATAAAAGAAGAGGACACTATGTGAAAATTAACAATTGGTACTTAAAATTTGCTGCTACAGTCGAACATTGATTGTTTATAGGGAATCACTTTTTTCTTTCTCATGTGAATAATTCAGCATAATTTTAATTATATGTATTTATCTATCTATCTGTAAATACACTAAGAAAGATCATAGCTGACTGGGAAACATTTCTATAATAAGGACAAATATCTCTTACAAGGTTCTTCTTGGAAATTCCTTTACTTTGACATTGCAAATTATATGCTTTCACCAAGTTTCAAAATATTGTGCCTACCATTAAACTTAACAACTTGGTTATTCAAAATATTACTGATCAGCTGAAAATTTCAACTCTCTTCGCAGTCTTCAGTACAGATTTATTATTAACAATGTGTAGACTTTTGTTTTGTGGTGTGAGACATCAATAAACATTTTCCCAATTAAATTATGTAATATTGATAATTTATCTCATAGTGTTACTTTCCATTAAAATTTTTATTAAAAATGAACTAATGTATTTGAATGTCCACGTTTGAATCCCAAAGATATGAATTTATTACTGAATTAGATTATTGCCAAAATAGATTTCAACTGCCTTTGACAAATGCTTTATATAAGAAGCTGTGTGATTTTCTCTATTACATTTTTAGAGATTTTGAGTCAGTTCTTTTGATTAATTAATTAATTAATTTAGTTATTCATATTACATTACAATATTATTGATATGTAACTCTAGAAATTAAGCATATTGTGAATGAATGTACATAATTTTATTGCAACTAAAACCCTAGCATATGGTACCATACTGGAAGGTGAAATAGGGTTTGCATTATTTGGAAATTCAATAATAATAACAATAATAATGTATTTGAACGTATAGAAGACTTGTTCATATATTTTAGGTCCATTTTGTCATTTTTGTATTTCATTATCTGAACAATGAATATTCCAATTATATTTGAAATCTAAGGACTAAATACATGCTGTTAAATTAATGTTCCATAACAACTAATAAAAATGAATATTACTTACAGCAAAACCAGGAATGTTGGACTTGAAGGGCAAGGCGAAATGGGAAGCATGGAATGGCAAGAAAGGCACCTCCAAAGAAGCTGCAATGGAAGCATACATTGCTCTCGTAGAGAAGCTAAAGGCATCATATGCTTAGTTTCCTGCAAAATAATAATATATAATAAATTATTAAAACATTCCTAGTGTGCATCACACCAAAACAAAGACTTCATTAAACACAATTTTATACATGTATAGTTCTAGACTTCTTTCCTATTGTAAGTAGATTTATACTCTTTATCAACTTCAAATTTAATTTTTGCTTTTTCTTCATAATTGATAATTCAAATAGATTATTAATGGTATAGATAAAAATACAAATTTTCCAATGAAGAAATACAACTGTATTTCAAACAACTTTATACAGTGTGTAACAAAATTCTGTATTCAAATAGGAGAGAAATTAGAAAATACCAACATAAACATTTTTGTCAAATGTCTGTAATTAATTGAAGACCTCCCTCAAATAAGGGTATAATTGACAATTCTATGTGACATTCTTTTAGATAAACACTATCTTATAGTCAAAATCAATCAAATGGTAAATGTCACAATTTCCAGTGTGCTAACTGAGTAAATTGAGAAAGATTACATAAGTAATGCCTTAAAAAACCATCTTCACACACATGGATAATTACACTCTTTTTAGAGGTAGATCTTCATATTGTTGAAGTACAAAATCAGAAACTGTATCACTATAAAGATATAATAAAGAATATAATTATAAATTAATTATGATTATCATTATTCAACTAATTTAATGTAAGTTCCATTTGTAAATGACACATGAATATACACAACAATAGAAGTACTTGATATGGTCAATGAAGATACTCAAAATGAAATTATTGAAACAAAAGTACTCTACATATGTAATGAAAAGACAGTTATTTTTTTAAATTAAATGTGGTACTCATTCTTCAATATCCTAAATATTGCACATACAGTGTCTTGAAGTTTCTATGAATTCAATTTAAAGCTGTGCTATAGAACACAATTCATGGTCTAAATTAAAAGACATGCAAATTAATGATCTTCTACCTATGGCTAATTAAATATATTTTTTGGACCTTTTTGAAGAAGAGACCAGCCTTCGTGGTAAGTATTAGAGTGCAAGAGAGCAGATGACTTCATTGTCAAGTGCTTGACATTAGATACCAACCATTTTTTTTACCTCTTCTATCATCCATACAAGTGTTAGAGTATTATGTTTTGTTACACTTTACATTAAAATAAAACGAAATTATAGTCTATCAGCTTTCCTGATTTTTGCAATATAGTTCTATTTCTTAAATGTGGTACTTTAAGATGCGATGTCGGTTAGAAAATTAATTAAAGTATTTCCCATGCTAGATAGAGTGGGTGAAAGAAGAACAATGCTGGACTCATAAAGTAGAGGAAAAGAAATTAGATTGGCCACTGGCTAAGAAGAAACTGCCTGCTGACAGATGCCCTAGAAGGAATGGTCAACGGTGAGAAAGTTAGAAGCAGAAAAAGACATCAGATGATAGACAATATTAAAATAAATGGTTTGGGAAAAACTGCACTTAAACTAGCATGATATATTTTCAAAGTCCTATAGAACAACAGTGCGCATGCGCCAGAGTTTATAGAGCCAGCGATAACCCACAATCGAACCACATATCGATTATCATCCTCAATTACTATCCGTCGCTACTAAATTTAAATGACTAATATATGCAATAAATCCCCAAATCTATGTTAAAAAATACATTAATAATATTAAAATTACCAAACGTTTATTAAAAATGGGTGTACACTTACTTATCACTCCCTAATGCTGATCCAACCAGTGATAACCCAAAACAGCGATAGAAAAATCATAGACTAAGTAATATACTCTGTGGAGAAAATAGCAGTTAGCATCACAATATTATCTAACAGTGTCATAATATTGTGATTTGCATATTTAAATAAATACTTCAAAATTGTTATAAAAATTGTTTGAGAAAGTTTAAAATATTAAATAATGTTAGTGCCGTAGCATAGTGGTTAAGGCACTGAGCTACAAGCCGGAGGGTCGAGGGTTCAAGTCCCGTTGGGGTCAGGATTTTTAAACTGACCCAACCCTCTGGCGGCACTATGGCCCTGGGGTCGACTCAGTCTCTAACTGAAATGAGTACCAGACGCTTGTTCTGGGGTAAAGGCGGCCGTCACGCAGGGCTGACAACCCGGCTGACATAAAGTGCCGATTGTCTAGAAAAAGTGGGAGCCTTAACCTCCTACTACCCCAAGGGCCTCCTGAGGCCTGTAGTGGGATCACTTTACTTTACTTTAAATACAGAAGAAGAGCCATAGTTTACAACAATATAACTGAAAAATCAAGCGCTAGTAGAAGTGCAGTTGAGCCAATGGTTTGTATGCAGAATACAAAAGGAAAGCGAGGTAAGGAAAGAGTGGAGAATGCTGAGTTTGCAGTGAAAGGACCTGCTCATGGGCAGAACACTATGAATGAATGAAATTTCCAAAAAAATTATGTTAAGTTTACCAAAGCATATATTCTGCTGTATTTGATTAATGTTAGTAATTTGAGAGCCCATAAATATTTATTTAATTGATTATGATATTGTAGTTATTATTGGACTGTAAAATTTACTATGATGTTACATTTGTAATTTTAAAGTTGGTTGCCTGTTGTGCAGTAAAAAGGAAAGAGGATCATTGTATTTGATTGTTATTACACTATAATTCACCACAATCCTCTCAATAATGAAAATAAATCAATATTTGTTATCTAATGGGCCAAGCATTTACAGATATTTGTACCTTTTTATTTAAATGTATACTTTCAACCTTTATTTACATAAAAATAAAATTATTTACTCATATGTTTTATACATTAACATTAAATAAGGAAAATTTGAGTTGTCAAAATGTGCACTGCTAAGCTATGACTTATTTTTTGTTCTTTTTTTTTACAAGAGTCCTTGCTTTCCAGTTCTCAAAACTGGTCACACTAATGAAAGTCTGTATTTAAAATTTCTATTTTAAGATAGTGTTTAAAATATGTGCACAGGTAGTTTGTGGTAGAAATTTGAATATTGAAAACAATGATAAAGTTGAATGAAGGGACTTGCACTGTTTCTTAAATTAGTACTATGTTTATTAGAGAAAAAAAAATCAGATACTCCCACATCAAAAGGAAGACATATTTACAAAGAAAAACATAAATAGATTTATGAATGATGTTCCTGACAATTTCCTAACATAGAAAGGAATAATGATTTTCAACCCTGCTGAATATTAAACATTTCAAAATAAAAGTTGGATTGATAATAGTTTTACTTAACTATAATAGCAGTGAATTTATTTTATTTTCATATCAACTATAAGGGTGTAGTATTTTTAACTTACAATGGAATCCAACATGAGTAAGTACAGCATAATTAATGTTCAAATTATATTTAATAATTTGGCAATGTTTAAGCATGGCTATTTGCATTATACTTTTAAACACTTCATATAGTTAAGTATTGTTTTAAAATTAACTGCAGGTTTCTAAAATTCAGTGCACACTGAAGAAATTATGCCAGCAAAGAAATATTGAGTTGATTCACGAAAGCATGCTGTCTAGTAAACACCATGATTCAGGGATTTAGGATCCAAACCAGGGCGTGGTCGATGCTTTTTTTTTAGTATGGCTTCCGTTGAAAGAATTCTTTTACATATTTTCACGAAACGTAAAAGAACTTCAAATCTGAAATAAGAGTCCTCTATCAACATATTGTAACCTTTAAAAGTACAACTTTGAATCGCGACGACAATTATCCTTAGGTATTAAAATGGGTAATTAAATAAAATACCTGCATACTGGGAAAATGTCAGCATTACTTTAAAGAAATTCAAAGTACGATTTATGAAACTGATGTGCTTCAAGAGAGAATGTTTAAAATTCCCACCATCGAATATACAATTGGAAACCATCTGGTGGCGTGTTCCTTTTCAGCGCTTGCGCTCGTGAACAAGCCGTTATCATGCAGCCGCCACGCTACTATTTTTGTAGCGACAGCTGAGACAAGCCCGGCCTCAGCTTGGGGGAGATTCAATTTGAAGCACAAGCACACCCGATCGTTATTACGTCAACCGCAAAACATTCGTGAACGCACGGAATAACTACAAAAAAATCCAAGTAATACAGTGTTTATCTTCAAATTGCATTATATTCTTTGTTTTTCTTAGTATTTGTATAGTCACCTGCATGACTTCAATTAATGTGTCTCGAGTCTTCGACGATATCAGGACTGTCATGTCCTATTATCTTAATTAAACTTAAGCCATATCAGTATATTAAACACTAGGTCTATAATATTACATAATACGATTTAATTACTATTTTATTTTTTTACAAATGAATTAAGTGTACATTCACAGAAATTAATGTTACGAAATTACCTGTAATTCCTTAAGTTGGCGAAACTGCTTTCATTACATTAGTAAAAGCAATGGTGCCATCATTTCAAAATGTAAAATTTTCTTAATTATGAACAATGCGCATTTGGCCATTTTCATTATATTAGTACTTTAAGACATGGTTTAATAATTATTTTTTAGTTATTAAGTTAAAAATATGTATTCTGAAAGAAATGGTGATTAACTATTCTTAGTTCCGTAGGTTGGCGAAACTTTATTTCTGTAACCAAATTGGCCCACGTTTTTAAAGTTAAATTTTCTTGTAATGATGCATGTTTGGCCATTATTTTATTGTACTTATAGAGAAAATAAGATATTAATAAGTAACATACTTGTAAATAAAATTCTAACATATTCGACTAGAGAAAATAATGCAAATTCCCTTCTATATTCAATGTTAAATCTAGAAACTAATTCTGATATACATAATTTTATACGGATCGCGATATTAAAATAATTCTAAGGTTTTTATTGAAATTCCAAGGAATGTCACTTTTGAGTTGTGCCCCTGAAAATATTTATTTTTTGAAATCTTAAATTCTTTTTACTAGTCACTAAAAATACGTGTGTACATGCGACCGCTCTAGGGGCCGGTTTTTTTTTTCGCAACAAAAACTCGTGAATTAAATGAAGATCGAGTTAGTGATTGAACAGCAAAAGCGGAGTCATTAGAGAGTTTGGACGTTAACCTGAAGCGAAAATTTAAACGGTCATCTTCTAAATTCTTGCAATTTTATTTTTTTGTAACGAAACTCTTGCCGACATATATCATTACAAGTTAGAAATTATGAGTTATTTTTTTGAGAAATCTGTGAACATGAGAACCATATTTTATATTAAATTATTGATTTGTTCAATCAATAATCTTTTAGTTTTATATTTATATGGACCCACTTGAATTGTTATTGTTTGAGGAGGATTAGGATATATTTTTAGGATGTGTGATTTGAAGTGGCGCATTTACCTGAAACTAAATGGTAACAAATCAATTTCGAGAAGTTTGCTTAGTGTAAACATCTCCTAATAAGAGACGATCATTTTGTTACCTGTTTGTCTGGGTGGTAGTGTGTGCGGGGGCGTGTGAATGGTGGAATCTCATGCAGGAATATCTTCAAGGGTTTACCAATCCTGAGAAGTTGTTTTCATTTCGAGGGAAGTAAAAGCCTGGGTTCCAAGGCTGAAGATAAGGTGACCTCCGACCAAAATTCGAGCGGTCTCTTTTAGTGGTATGATGTTAAAATGAGAAGCTATTACCTGGTGTGTTATTAATTAATTAGCTTTTTTTTTCTATTTTTAGGTTCCGGGAAGGGGAGCGAAGAGTCTTATTCCAGGGCGTAACAATTCTGAATATAGCTTCTTTAGGAACCGGGGTAAAGCAGTGGGTCCCGTGTCATAGTAAAAGTGTCCGAAGCCTAAATATAAAGCTCCTGATCAGAATTTATCGATACTTCCACGCCTACTTATGAAACGCGACGTTAAAAAAAATATATCATCGACATAATTATTTGAAGAGGAATCCGAATTAAATCGATTCAAGTTGTTAACTCAGACTGTGTGCTTGAAGTTCGAGATTTTTATAAAGGAGGCTCCGGGTTCACACTTGGCGCGGTTTCTTCATTGTTTTATTTAGTCATCGAGATAGTATGAATTTGGAAGTTCATTATCCAATTCAGGTAGATATTTTCCGATTTATCCACTTAAATTAACAAATCATCCGATATTTGAAACTTTTGGTGGTTTGTTTTTTTTGTACCTTAAAATTTTTCGTTAATAAATTATTTTAATATACTACTGTATGTTAACGTCCACCGCTGTGGTCTCGAGGTAGCGTGCTGCCTTGTCAAGTAGCGGGCCCGGGTTCGATCCCCGGTCGGGGCAGTTTTTCTGGGTGAAGTTTTTATCGGGGTTTTTCCTCACCTGTAAGACAAATAGCAGGAAAACTTTAAGGCCCAAACGGTCCCCGAAATCATATGGCCATCATCATCATCCTTCACCGGTGTGGAAAGCAACGGGAAGTTACCACACCTACAATTCCCTAGTAAAGCTGCAAGCATAGCATGCAAGTGCTATGATTGCAGTGAAGGAGCTGCCTTCGGGCAGAATTAATATGGATGGATGTATGTTAACATAGTGTTATGTATTTGTAGACTAAATTATTTTCTGTGTTGTAATAGTGGCAAAATTAATTAATTTCATAGGTATCTAAGGTATCTCGTATAATAGTGTTAATAGTGCAAAATGAAGGCCAGAACTAGGTCGTATTCATCATGTTACAAAAATAATTATAATACAAAACTTTTATAATTCGTAATTAAAACTTTGTAAATGCAAATTATCGGAAAATAAAAATTCATTTAATTAAGTTATTTAACACGTAGTATCGAAATACGGCAAGGAAAAGAAACATTATAGTCTCAGTTTTTTTCTTTTTTTCCTTTTTTTTTAAATTATAGATGACTGCAATGGGCACAAATATTTACTTATATAAGTTTTATCTGACGCAACAAATGACCTCACCTATATTTGATATTCACATTATCTAAGAAAACATTATGTATTATGATAAATGTTGGTTTTCAAAACGTTGAATATATAATTTTACAAAATCAGCGGGAGATTAGATCCTGATAAAGAAAACTCCGATAATTTTACAGACATTTGTCACTTCATTTTTATTTAGAGATCCTTGAAAATTTAGTATAAAACGCTTGTAGCATCTTTGCAGACAATGTTGATACGTGTATTAATGTGTCTTTCTTTATAATAAATGCACTTACTTACTTAATTACTTACTTACTCACTGGCACTATCGAACCCGTAGGTTAATGGCCGCGCGGACATAAGCTCTCCATACATCCCTATCCTGAGCTAATGCTTTCCAATCATTCCCTGTATAATCTACTTCCCTCAAATCATAGTTAATGTTATTCTCCCACCTCATTCTTGGTCTACCAATTGGGCGCCTTCCCTCTGGCTTTCCTACAAGAAGCTTCCAAGAAAGTCTTTCATTCCCCATACGTGCAACATGTCCTGCCCATCGCAGTCTACGAGACTTGACTGTTATTATATCTGGCTTCCTATAAAGACCATGTAGTTCATTGTTATGTAGTCTTCTCCATTCACCTATTTGTTCATCTCTCTTGGGTCCAAACATTTTCCTAAGTACTTTATTCTCAAATACTTGTAATCTCCTTTCCTCCCTTAAAATAAGAGTCCATGTTTCGCACCCATATAATATAACTGGTAGAATAATAATTTTATATATGTTCAGTTTAATTTATATAAATCCAACTAATGTTAATTTAAGTTGGGCCTATTCAAACAGAAAATTATGTGACGCAATTTTTATCAGCTTGTTACATCACAACTTACAGTACAAAATATATCGCAGAATCAAGGTGGCCATGGATAATGTTCAAAAGAGGGAATCATAGCTATTTTTTAAATATCTCTGTGTATATTATTATTAGACATACATTACTAATATGATTATTATTATTATTATTATTATTATTATTATTTTATTATTATTATTATTATTTATACTTGTTTTGACATCTAAGATTGTATCACATACCAGTATAGAATTTGTTGGTTATGTCAAGTAGGCAATCCATTTTATTTTGATGTGTATCATATGTTTTTCATAGACGTTCGGTGATTTAGGCTAATTATTATAGTAGCCGATCTGTCTATGGCATCATACCATGCCTTAACTTAGAAAAAGGGGATGCGCGTTGGTTCGACTCCCCATGGGGAAGACATTTTCTCATCGAATTTCAACCAACGTTTGATACTGGACCGATGCCCACCCAGTATCACGAGGAATTTGGGTAGCTACTTTAAGTAGCAGCTGTATGCTTTTATTTACATCTAGGCATAGTTTAGTTGAAAGGATTATTGGTTGAGAAACCAACCTGCTGGTCTAGGTCTTTCGCGCTGTTTAGCATTATTTATCCAATTATGAAATTGTGATTATGATGAAATTTGTCCAGGTAGAACGAAGCTCCATTCCAGATATTCTTAGATGACTGATGAAAACCAGGAACAAACTCGTTCAGTAAAATGATAATAATAATAAGAGAGAGAGAGAGAGAGAGGGGGGGGCGTGTGTGACTGCAACGAACCCCGTTCACTGAAAACGACCAGTGCTGACGCCAGATTCACTTGCCACCGAGTATGTGGATTTTATCATATATCGCTCTGTATATGTATTGGAATTAAAGCAAACCACATCAGAATGGCTGCATTAGAACAAAGAGCAACAAAGCAGAGCGAGAGCTCTCCCTACTGTGGCAACAGTATGTGGTAAAAAACGGTCAAATTCTCTTAATCCCGTTCGCTCTCGTAAGCCAGAGCGGCTGAAAAGGAATGCAGCCATGATAGTCTCATGAACCGGTAACAAAAACTGTGAATTCTTGCAGCGAGTACGGAGGATGAAGTCATGCAGTGTTCGTGTCACATAAGAAATGTTTACAGCATTTAAGAAGCGATGCATTTTTCAATAGCCAAAGAGATTGCTTTTTTACATATACACATTTATTATTATTATTATTATTATTATTATTATTATTATTATTATTATTATTACTGAAAAATAAGTATATAAAATATTTGAAGATCATTCGTTCCATGTGAAATCGCCATATACATATACAGTGCGATCAGTATAGCACTGGACAGCAGACGCGGGGATTTCACTATACACTGCTGACGCACTCGCGGCGGAAAACGGACAGCGTAGGATCGCGCTGATACCACCACACACATTTTTGTAACTATTTTACAAATTGTCGTACTTACCAACTTTATTGAAGCAGGTGCTGGAACTGTTCACCTTCGTTGTTGTCCATACATTTTTTTAACCTCTTTATAAAATTTGTTGTACAGATTATGGGCTGTTGAATGTGACGGAATTTTTACACCCGGGAATCGTGTTTCAAAAATCCTTCGTACTTGGTTGGAAGACTGAGTTAACAAATACTGATCATAAATAAATACATATTGTTCAGTAGAAAAATTATTAGTCATTATACAGTTTACACTTATACACACGTCATTCAGTTTACATGTAATACACGCCTATTTTATAAGATACAAATTTTAAAATTGAAATAACTTATACACACGCCATTCTATACACAAGGAAAAGCGAGCGAGCACCTTATCCACTCGAAGCAAACGATCTGACTGCGACTCTGAATGCATGGGATGTGCTTGTTTATGCTGCTGAGTCTGCGCACATTTCACGTCCCGTGTCTGCACGTGTAAGCCTTCGTCACCGCACAGCACAAACCCCGCGTCTGCTGTCCAATGCTATACTGATCGCACTGTATATACATACAGGGTGTTACAAAAAACACCGACAATGGAGGTGAGGTAGTATATTGAGATATGTTGATTATTTTTTAGCAAGGTACCAATGTCCGGATATGATGCGTTTTCACACTATGAGTAGTTAATTATGTCTCAAGATCAGTGTTAGTTCGAAGGATTTGAAGAATCATTACTCGATAACACCTCAATGTGCGGAACCTGTGATACGTGGCTTCACAACGGAATGTGGCCACAACATGACGGATGCCAATGTGGGGAGACATTTTGAATATCATGTATCCAGGTCGATAGACTGGCAGAGGTGGACCAGTCCCATGGCCTCCGAGATCACTGATCTTAACCCTCTCGACAACGTTTTGTGGGGCGACATGAAATAGTCTGTTCATCAGACTCCGGTAGAGATACGTATGGATCTTATAGTCCGAATCCACGCTGCTGCAGAAATAATTCAAACGAGGCCAGGCGTATTTGAACATGTGCGCCAAGCACTACCGATGTACGCTCTGCAATGTGATGGGAGATGGGTATTTTGAAACCTTGATGTGACTGTGACAGTATTGTCAAGTATTGAGTCTTGAAATCCAACTAATGGAACTCTTGAGAAGTTAGCTCTCATAGCGAGAAAACATATTATTTGCGGATATTGGTATCTTATTGTCCACCGCTGTGGTCTTGAGGGTAGCGTGCTGCCTTGTCAAGTAGCGGGCCCGGGTTCGATCCCCGGTCGGGGCAGTTTTTCTGGGTGATGTTTTTATCGGGGTTTTTCCTCACCTGTAAGACAAATGGTAGGAAAACTTTAAGGCCCAAACGGTCCCCGAAATCATATGGCAATCATATGGTCATCATCCTTATCATTATCATCCTTACCATTATCATTATCATCATCATCCTTCACCGGTGTGGAAAGCAACGGGAAGCTACCACACCTACACAATTCCCTAGTAAAGCTGCAAGCATAGCATGAAAATGCTATGATTGCAGTGAAGGACCTGCCTTCGGGCAGAATTACTATGGATGGTATCTTATTAAAAAGTATCAACATATCTCAATATACCACCTCACCTCCGTTGTCAGTGTTTTTTTTTTAAACATCCTGTATATAATAGAATAATACAATCTATCCATTTATCGTATTTAAAAAAAATATACATTGTGTTTGAAATGAATTTCTCAAAAGTGTAACTACTTCCTGAATTTGAAAATATAGTCATATCATGTATAATTTTTTGCACTATCGCTTAAAAATTAGTACGCTGATAGTTACATTTTTTCTAAACGACATAAATCCAATGAGTGTACAATTGACCATTTTAACAATTTTATATAAACAAACAATAAATTATTCCATACCGATCAACTATTATCTGATATTTTTATTTATTGGTAGATGAAATGATACCTCATAATTTATAATTTTCTTAACAATTTCGCATGGAAATAAATGTATATAAATTCTGAACACATGATGAGTGCTGTCGGATTACATTCTATTTTCAGTACTAAGTACATACTTATTTTTTCACTTGTAATATACAGGCCTTATTCAAATCGTAAGGCTCTAGAATGTAAGTTAAATCAGAAAATTTAATACATTCTCTTCAGCTTTCGAAGCCATTGTATACATTATTTTGCTTACGAAGACTGTACTTGCTCACGGGAAATCTGATCCAACGGGACTCCCGATCACTCTCGCTTACTCTCGTACAAGCATTTGACATTCTCCTCCATAGAGGCAGCTATTCTGGGGAGCGAGATTCGAGTAAGAGTGAATGTGTACTTGATTGGCTATAGTAGGTGGTACGTATTCTTTCTCATTAAGTGATTGTAAATTATGTATAAAGCAATTACATTAACCAAATAGATAAATACAGGGAAAATTATATACTGGTACTGTAATTTTAATGTAGAACTAGATGTATTAAACATTCTAAAAAACTATGTTTTCTATTAATTAAATGGATTGCAATATTTCAAGTTGGTTACAATAGAACAAGAATTGAGACCGCTTGAGCATTAACGGGCATATATTGGTTATGATCATTTTCGGTACCTACTAGATAGGATAGGTGAAGATTTGTATATTTTTTTCGAACATATTTTCAGGATAATAACCTCAATAGCTTCATTCCTTCGAAATTCGCTAAAAATTAATCAAATATCATTAGAGAAACGAAACTAGGAAGTTCTGTGATGTGTGATGTCAAGTAGCAGATTCTGTTGTTATTGTGAACTAATTGTGATAGCATAATATAAATGAAATAAAAAATATATATTAGTGACAAGAAATCGTTCCTTGAATGCAAATAAAAACATGTTAAATGTCAAAACTGAAGAGTACGTAATATTTTATAAAATCGTGAAACAAGACTCCTCTAGAAATACATTTAAAATTACTATTCGTTTAGAAGCGGAATAGTTTTAAAAACAGAAGATTGTTTATAGAACATTCAAGTAAATATTGAACTGGAAAAACTAATGAAATAACGGAATACTTTTAAATACATTAAAGAAAGACTTACATGGCTAGTGCACTTGGAAAGGATGGGACAACACCGACTAAAAGATAACTGACCCAAACTTGAAGAAAATCAAAACTAAAAATGTGTCTATTATAGTTGATAATGTTGAGTTTGCAGTGGAAGACCTGCCCTTGGGCAAAACATTATGCATGCATGTATAGTTGATAATAATACATTTTGGGCTATTTCAAACCGAAGTCGATTTTTTGCTTCATTTACAAAGGTCCTCTAGGATAAAACTCCCTTATGTCCATTTCTTCCAAGTGGCCTACCCGTAAGAGATCTTGATACACATGGTATTTCCAATGTAGTTTTGGTCTGCCCAATAATCGTTTAGGTCGTGGATAAATAGCTATTTTTATTCGTCTTTCTTATTTTAGACGCAAAATGTGACCAAACCATCGTAGTCTTCTACTCTTCACTATTGCTACTAAATCCAAATCTTAATACAAGCTTAATTTTTTCTTTCTTATTCTCCATTTATCATTGCACCAAACATGTTTCGTAAAACTTGATTTTCAAAAGTAATGAGTTGCATATAAAAATGTTGATAAGATTATAGTTTTGTAATAGTTAAGCTTATTGGTTCTATATATGTGCGGAACAATAAGAAGAACCCTAAAAAAAAATTATACAATTAAAATTATACAAAACTATGGCAGTACCTATGTTAAGATATTGTGCTTGTGAAAATTGGATACTTAATAAATCAGAAAAAGGAAAATGGAAGTACCTGCAATTAAATTCTTACGTTAAGTAGCAGGCAATACATTGTTAGATAAGAAATAAAATGAAATAAGATCCGAATTAAACATCTACAGTGTTGTAGATAACATTAAAAATTCATAATTTAACTGGAACCAATATATAGAAAGAATGACACCCAATGGACTCCCACAAATTTTGCTTCACTACCAACCCAAAGGAAGAAGTAATGTTGGGCGCCCCATTACTAGATGGAGATATCTCTTGATGCCGAAACAGGTCTATGGCCTAACTCCATGACGTAGGAAGATTATTCTATTTAAGAGCTCAGAGGTTAATGCTTTATTCAAACTATTCTAACTTTTATCGGCACTGGCGGTGTAAAATTTCTTTTTTTCATTAAAAATTATTTCATTGACATTTGAATTGTTCGACTTTTTCAAATTTCGAATTATGTAGTCTACAATAACACACAAAATAAAGCATCGGTATTTAAACATATATTAATTTTCAATCAATCGGAGATACGTCTGTTAAAAATATTTTTTCCATAATCAAAAATGAGAAAAAAATTTGAAGAATAGTACAGAACAGGGTTCACTGGAAGCAAATTAACTCGCAAAGAATTGTACGTAAAGAATAAAGATTGTATGAATACACGTTTTCAGTCATCACGCGATGTTTGCCATGCACTTGGACATTGGTTACGAAAATTTCACCTTTGGATTGTCAATACTGTTTGTCGTAAAATCGTTTTATGTGTTTTCGTCATAAGAAGTTAAAAACGAATTTCTAATGTGCGAGTGTTTCTAAATCGGTTAATGGGAGATTCAACTATTTGTAGCACGGTATGTAGTCGACTTTCTCTATCAATATGGAACAATTTGTATGCTTTGTAGACGGTTTAAGGTCATTGCTAAAACATTTAACTTGACAAATGTTTACATTTGTATTCTTAAAGCACAAATTGACTGGAATCTCCATAATAACAAGGAATACGTGTCAATTTCTACGCCTTTCTTGTACGTTTTAGACTATTTGACGAACTTCGCACAATATGAAGAAGAAAAATAAACATTATACCGTATTTAGCAAAAACAAATCTACATTTAAGGAAATTTAATCACTGATTTTTTATGCGAATTGTCAGCATATTTATATACATTTAAAATATTTATTCAGGGAAACATAACATTATATTATCATCATCATCTGAATTCGTGGATTAGGTATGTTGACCCGTTCCGACTTCAGCCCATCTCTTTCTAGGTCTGCTCACATCTCGGGTGCCTTTAGGTTTGTATTTTGTTATTTGTTTTGGATATCTATCTTCATTCATTCTGTCTATGTGTTGCTTCCATTTTTGTCTATATGTATCTATTTTATCAGTTATAGCAAATATTTCAAGTTCCTGTCTTATTTCAGTGTTCTTGATTCTGTCTTCCTTAGTGCACCCTTTAACAGATCTCAAAAATTTCATTTCTGCCGCCGTTATCCTACTTATATCTTGTTTTTTATGTATCTAGGCTTCTGAACCATAGCGCAGTACCGGTATCTGCCAACGTTTTGTAAAATTTAAATTGGGTCTCTCTTGTTGTTTTGTTATGTAGTGATCGTTTTATCGTACCAGATATTCCCTGGAATTTTGCTATTTTATTAGTTATATCATTATCATAATTGAATGAAATGTCACATCCTAGATAATTGAGATGGTTCACCTGTTCTATGATTTTGTTTCCTATTACTATTTTGGATCTGATTTGATTTTCCCTTGGAATGCCATTACATTATATTATAAATCATGAATTCAGATTCTTCTTTTTTCCTTAATTTCCATTCTTTTGCCGTTCCTTCTCCTATATGACTTTTACCCTCTCCCATAAGTCAATCCCATGGGCTCATCATCATCTATAGGTAGGAAGCAAGAACTATGAACAATGCATTAAGCAGTTACATACAGCGTAGAGCAGCAGGACATACACTCATACTCAAGGTGGATATTTAGAATCCTTTAATCCGAGAATCGAACCCGGGCACTAAGAAATGCCCTTCCTTTAGATAAATACATATTTTTTAAATGTATTGCTATTCCTTAGCTATTGCATTTGTAATTGAAAATCACGGAGTAGGAGGATGGAAACAACAGTAAAAAGAAAATCGTGTTTCTTTTTAGGAAAAGTCTGATATCAGGGTCTACTAACGAAGAGGGCGTTAATTAGTCATTCACCAAATAAATAAATAAATATATATATATATATGTGTGTGTGTAAGTCGATATAAAAATACCTTAAAGTAAGCCTATTGTATAAACAGCTTTGCTCTCGTAAATAGAACTAACTATAAAAAAGTTAAAAGAAAATAAAATTAATAATTACCTTAACTTTTCGGACATAATATTCCAGAATGTTTAATTAAACAACAATAATAATAATAGTAATAATATAATAATAATAATAATAATAATAATAATTTTTCATTCTTACATGTTTATACCAATTCACTATATATACTTACAGACGAACAATCGCACATATATTTAGTTGTACATTTACAGAAGACAATTATTAACACATCACACTGTACAGATACTTCTGGACATTAAACACAGACATAAATTCAGTTATACTAGTCGAAGAATTACACTTGACTACGTCGATTTCGAAAAAGAAAAATGTAAAATAATTGTATTCGAGAGGTTATTCGTTCATGGTATATTTACCTTGTCATGGTGGAACATCTTAAGTGTTTAAATGACCCCAACAGCTATGCCGGCAGTAGCATTGTTGCCGAAAGGGTTACCCATGCCGGACAGGTCGAAGGTGAAAAGCCATATGGAAAAATACCTTTCACTTTAAAAAATGAACCGTCAAGAAACGCGGACATGGCGTGCGGCCATGAACCTACTGGTTCGATAGTTACCACTGAGTTAGTTTTACGTGAGATAGTAATCCAGGATATGCTCTAATATGAATATATAACATATTTAGGCAAACAGGTTTAAATTACGTTTTATGTTGATATTGTCTAACACTGTGGTCTAGTGTTAACGTCGTGTCATTGTGTGAGACGCAGCGGGCCATGGTTCGATCTCCGGTCAGGACACGTTTTCTGGTGAGGTTTCTTTCGGGATTTTTCTTCACCTGTAACACTAATGCCAGAAAAAAATCATGATAAAAATGGTCCCCGAAGACACAATGTTGCGTACCATTTTCACCTTGTTTAATATGAACGTATGTACGCCTTTCTTAAAATATTCGTTTTGTTTCGGAGGTAACCCTGGAATTGAGCTGAACAATAATTTGGGAGACCTTCCATGTCCTCGTGTGGTCAAAAAAGTATATGTGTGTTTTAGAATTAAAAATCTTCTCCCCGAAGATCGTTTCCCGTTAGGTTCGGGTAACACGGGACATGTAAAAGTACCTAAAAAGGGAGAGGTTTAATTAAGATAAAGAAAGAAAAATGTTGCTGTGAAAGATAAAAAGGAACGGTCGAACTCCAGTGCAGTGAAATAAAAAATAGGGCTACCGCATTGCAGATCTTGAATCTGTGCCATCTCCTTTTATTAAATTCCAAGCGCATTAAATTCTAATAAGTTGACTTTATTTTATTTTCATTTACATTTTTCACATACTTGTCTAAAGATCTTTGGGTGCAGCCGGCTTTTTGTCTGAACTTATGTGTTATATGTACATTTATATTAATTTTAATGAATTATTAAATTACAATTAATAACGAAATGAATTGATGTAATTGAATTAAAACCTAGCATTTCCCTTAAGTCCACCGCTGTGGTCTCGAGGTAGCGTGCTGCCTTGTCACTCAGTGCGCCCGGGTTCGATCCCGGTCGGGGCAGTTTTTCTGGGTGAGGTTTTTATCGGAGGTTTTCCTCACCTGTCAGACAAATGTCAGGAAACTTTAAGGCCCAAACGGTCCCCGAAATCATATGGCCATCATCATCATCCCTCACAGGTGTGGAAAGCAACGGGAAGCTACCACACCTACAATTTCCTAGTAAAGCTGCAAGCATAGCATGAAAATGCTATGATTGCAGTGAAGGACCTGCCTTCGGGCAGAATTACTATGGATGAATTTCCTTTAATGACTGAGGAAAACCATAAGAGAAGACAACTCAGTGATTTGAACTCCGAGTCTTAAAACGATATCATCTAAGCGTCTTATTCTATTCCCATAAAATTGATATTTAACAAAAAGTTATGATTTATTTATTGATTAAATCCTTTATTTTATTGGTTCTGGTAGACTATCAATTAATGCTCACATCTGGTTCTGAGATTCACAGGTTCAAACTCGACCGGAACCTATGGATTTTTAAGAACGTAAATGTCTTGAATATGACTTTCCTTCGGAAGATAAGTGAAGCAATCAATTTATGGTACATAAATCGACTGTGGACGATCAGCCTTGGCGCATAACTCGAACGCAGTTTGGCAAATATAAATATTAATGTGGTGATAAAGTTGAGAGGTTGGTAGAAATTGACTTTCGCACAAGTGACACTGAAAACCACAAATTAGTTAGCACATGAAGATAGGAGTGTGCTATTTCGAGTCTATGTGGAGGAAGAAATTTTCTCATGGAATTTCGGACTAGTGTATGAAATCGGTGGCCGCCAGCATATTGAGGAATTTAGGTAGCTACTATAAGTAGCAGTTCAGGATAGCGCACTTTTTAGCAAATGAAAAAAAAAAATTGTGTATTTCACTTCAGCAAACATGTTTATTTCACTCCAACACGAATTTCACTTGTCACGTATTCCAACGCTTTGGCAATGTCGCATTCAACTGTCAGTCTAATACTTTTAAACGTACCCGTATGGTGGAGTAAGTTCCCACCAAACCTTTGGGGGCACTAGCACCAAATGGAAACCGCCCCACCCCACAAATGGCGCTGAGTCTTTTCACAGACATTTAAAATGGGACATTTTTCTGTGCGCACATCTATCAATACAGGTTTTAAAGAATCAAACAAATTCAAACGTATATATTACAACACCTAATCAGATCGCGTCCTTCTGCGAAGTAATGAAAAAAATATGAAATAATTGTAACCACAATGTGCTATTCGACACTGAAACGATTTTCATGTTTCGAAAAATATTAATTATTAAGGCATGTGATGCTAAAAACTAAATTAAACTACCAGCCGACTGCTTGCCTCACACCCATATGTGTTAATCACAGAAGATAGACGAACATCCAGCCAGTGTAGAGGTGACATGTGGTCAACATGTCGGGTCCCCCAGCCATTATAGCTGGTTTTCTCACCTGGAGCCGCTACTTATTGCAATTACCGATATGCCTTACGATGCTGGGTGGGAACGGTCCCACACTGGCCGAAATTCACGAAAAACCATTTCTTCCCCTATGGAGACTCGGACCAAACGCAAGTCCCGTAGCTCTGCCGTGGCATCATTGCCTAAACCACTCGGTTACAGCACGGGACGGTGTGTGATGCTAATGAGATATAAATCACAAACATTGTAATTTCCGTACTGTCAGCAAATTCTTCTTCTTCTTCACGGTTTAGGCTTATTTTTCTAGCTGTTTTCCGGCTCCAAAATTGCTGCTCTTTAAATCTTTTCCTTGGTCTTCCCAAATCTTCTTCTTCCTCGTGGTGAATAGTTGTATGCTGCTTTTGGTATTCTATTCTCAGTCATCTTTGTGCCAAGTGTTCTTTACACGTTTGTTTTCTGTATTTCTCTACTGTTGTGTTCAATTCCTCTACTTTTAGTTTGTTGTCTTATTTCTGTGTGTTATGTTTTTGTCTGTTCTTTGATATCCTGCTATTGGTCTGAGGGAAGTCTCATTTCAGCAGCTTGTGTATTCCGGCAGATTGTTTGTGTTGTCACTGGTCCAATGTTTCGGATTCCATAAGTAATAATAGGCACTGCCATTGTCTTGTATAATTTCATTATAAGTATTTCCTGGTTTTATTTTTCAAAAGTTCTTTTTAGTATTCCTGTTATATAATTAAACATTATTTAGTTTGTTATTTATATTTGTTTCGCTGCTGTGTATGAAAAGCCGCAACCTAGGAAGTTATATCTTACTACTTGTTCTATTGGTTTATTTTTTAAAACTGTCACCAAATTGCGGTGAAAATTTAAGAAGCTAAGGAACCGAAGGACCAAGTGCACACCGAACGACACAGCGTTGCCACCTCTTCTTAGAGGGAAAAATATGAGTATACCATTTCTGCACGTCCTTTACTTTGCTCAAATGAATATATTCATTTGCTCTATTGCTATGATCATTTGCTCAAATGTTAATCACCGGCGCGGCGCTTCCTGGTTGAGTAAATCAGGTATAACGGCTAGAAGACACGACGTCTAACCATGTCACCCATATATTGGCTGGATGATATATACGCTGTGATTGACAAATGGATGTGAGATCAGCAACCGGCAGATAGGACAAGAGCCTCCTAAGCCTGTCGCGCATCGGATTTTAATAATCTCAAGCCTAAAATAAGAGTATCTAAGAAAACACAGGGACCCTTTCATGCCCACATTTGAATTGCGACGTTAATAGCAAGAGTAGTTAAATCCATCCACAATGGCATAGCCCATGTAGACCCTTAGCCTCTCCTTTGTTAGGAGTTAATTTAGTTACGCATATTTATCCTCAGAAGGCTTACAACTCAATGGTATTATTAAGCTGTTAGTTTATGCTGATGATGTAGTACTATTGGGCGATAGCGAGGATATACTAAAGGACAACACGCAAAACACTACTGAGTAAAACTAAGAAATTGGTACCAGAAGTAAATATCAATAAAAACTAAATATGTGGTCACACGTAGAAATATATAATGGAAATGGACAGCTAATGACAAATGAGGGAAATTTTGAGGAAGTGGCTGAATTCAAATACCTAAGAACAATAATCACAAACAGGAATGAGATGCAGAAGGAAATTAAACATAGGCTCAATTCTGGAAATGCGTGCTATTATCCATTACAGAAACTTTTGACTTCCCAACTTCTTTCAAAAAACGTTAAACTGAAAATATATAAAATTATTATTCTACCAGATATATTATATGGATGCGAAACATGGACTCTTACTTTAAGGGAGGAGAGGAGATTACGAGTATTTGAGAATAAAGTTCTTAGGAAAAATTTTGGACCCAAGGGAGATGAACAGTCAGTTGAATGGAGAAGACTGTAGTATCACATGAATTACATGGTATTTATAGGAAGCCAGATATAATGAGAACAGTTTAGTCTCGTAGACTGTGATGGGCAGGACATGTGGCACGAATGGGGAATGAAAGATGTGCATGGAAGCTTCTTGTAGGAAAACCAGAGGGAAAACGTCCAGTTGGTAGACCAAGAATGAGGTAGGAGAATAACATTAACTATGATTTGAGGGAAGTAGATTATACAGGGGATGAGTTGGAAAACATTGGTTCAGGATAGGGATGTATGGAGAGCTTATGCCCGGCGGTCATGAACCTACGGGTTCGATAGTGCCAGTGAGTTTAGTTATATTTATCCACAGATGACATGAATGTATGCGTCAAGATACCAATCCAATGAGACATCTAGCAGGTAAGTAGATATTACTAGGGTGACGAGGTTGGTAAATTTTGCTTAGAGGCCTTTTTATTTAGACTTAGGGATCTTTTACGAGCCTGAAAGTCTTCAGACTCGGGTTCCTACGACTTTAAAAGTGCTTCCCGGAGGATTGCTCCTTGGATTTTTCCATGCTAAAAAATCCATCTACCCCGGCCGGGTTTGAACCCGCGCCTCGGGACCAGAGGCAGGAGCATAACCCCCTAGTCCACCGCAGCCGACCGAGTAGTTATATAACGGCATGAATAAATACAATTTTTATTTCAATTTAATATATTTGATCATATACAAAATATGCAAAGCTTTGTTACTACTATATATTATTTTTTTTACAGATTCGTTTTGCTGGTGACAAAAACTACATAGAAAAATGTCCCTTGACGAGGTAAGTTTGAAATTATCCTCGTTGGTTAGTAAGTGTAAAAATTCAGCTGTCAGTGGCATTAAAAACAGTCTTGCAGCCTTGGCCGTCAGAAGAATATGCCAATGATCTCTCATGTCATTTCCACCAGTTCTGGCTCCAGTCTTAATGACATTTTTTTTAACTTGTACTCTCCACATCGTAACTTCGTCCCTACGAGGTCATTCAACTAATACAATATATAACTAAATTGTGAACAGAAATGATTATATTTTTTTACGCGATAGTGCGTTTTGTCGTACTTACAGCAATGGCGACCATGATTGAAAGTTAAACTTCCTACATTTCGGGGTTGCCAACCTAAATAACTATACTGCAATAAAATAACTATACTGTAATATTACATATTATAAACCGCGTGTGGGAAGTAAAATCACTGCTCTCTATGTTTACTACGTACAACGTATATAAAAAAATATCCAAAATGTAGTGCTAATATACATTATACTAAACAAATCACTGCATCTTAAATGAACTGAACTTTATTTGAGACAATATAAAACATAAATGCGTACTTGCGCCATTTTAACACTAATTGGTCTCACGGCCTTTTGTAGTTTCAACTAATAAACATTTCCCACACTGATAAACGTTAGTCAGTTGTCTATAATTAACGCAAATATTTCCAACAAATATGTTATTATTTTACTATTACATATTTTGAAAAAAAAAAAAAACATCGCGCAAAAATAATGTACAACGCACGTTTGTGAAGTGTTTTACTTCCCAACATCGCATCGTAATATACTATTACAATATAACAAATTGATAGTTTAATGTCCACCGCTGTAGTCTCGAGGTAGCGTGCTGCCTTGTCACGGGCCCGGGTTCGATCCCCGGTCGGGGCAGATTTCTGGGTGAGGTTTTTATCGGAGTTTTTCCTCACCTGTAAGACAAATGTCAGGAAAACTTTAAGGCCCAAACGGTCCCCGAAATCATATGGCCATCACATCATCCTTATCATTATCATCATCATCCTTCACCGGTGTGGAAAGCAACGGGAAGCTACCACACCTACAATTCCCTAGTAAAGCTGCAAACATAGCATGAAAATGCTATGATTGCAGTGAAGGATCTGCCTTCGGGCAGAATTACTATGGATGGATGGGTAGTTTAATGCACTCGTGTTAAAATATATTTTTCGGTCAAATTGAGTTAAGTACAAAATCAGAATTCTCTGAGGTGTATCTTTATTGTGCACAAATGTAATTCGTTTTGCTGACGAAAAAGAACTGCAAGAAAAATGTCCTTTATCGAGATCAACGTTGGTTAAGTATTAATATAAATTCAACTGACAACGGTATTCCAGCAGTCTGCATCCTTGGCCCTCAGAAGAATATGATGCCAATGATCTCTTAATGTCATTTCCACCAGTTTGGCTCCAGTCTAACTGACACTTTCTAAAAATAACCTGTCCACTCCTCAGCCTAACTTTGGTCCCTACAAAGTCAGAATATGTCATTCAAACAACACAATAATCATCATCATCATCCGGTATCATAGCAGCTGCCACCGTCTTCCGGAAAAACCAAACGCCATTCCTCTCTGTCCATCCATTGATCTTCCTCAAATCCTCTGATATTCATAGCTGCTTGTACCCCTTCTATCCAAGTTTTCTTCGGTCTTCCTCTCTTCGCCTTTTCATTGAGATCCATTCCATAACAATTTTTGGCAATCTTTGCTCGGGCATTCTTTTGACATGGCCATACCACTGTAATCTTTTCTTTTCTATAATGTCTATGATGTCCGGCTCCTCTTGTACACCCATAATTTCCCTTATTTCGTTATTTCGTATTCTATCCATTCTAGATTTTCCAGCTGATCTTCTTAAAACATCCATTTCTGTACTTAAAATTATTTTTGTTTCCCTGGTAGGGATTTGCCAGACTTCAGCACCATATGTTAAAATGCTCTCAATTATGGTTTGATACATTTATAATTTTCTGTTTTTTAAATATTTTTGCTCCACCAAACAGAGTTTAAGGCATTTATTGCTTGTTTTGTTTGAGCGATTCTATACTTAATTACCACTGTGTTATCGCCTGAATGGCGATATATATTTATATATAACTATGTATTTATATGTGGAAAGCAACGGGAAGCTACCACACGTACAATTCCCTAGTAAAGCTGCAAGTATAGCATGAAAATTGCAGTGAAGGACCTGCCTTCGGGCAGAATTACTATGGATGGATGTATTTATATGAGTGCGAGTCCTTGTCTGTTTGTCTGCCCTTTATGGACTCAAAAACTACTTAACCGATTTGAATGTTTTTTTCTCTCCATCTTTTAGAGAATTTTCTGTGACAATTAACGTATGTAATATATTACCGTACGTACTGTAGGGCCGGAGCTAAAAGAAAAGGGGCATCGGCGCACTAAAAAAGTAACTTCTTGAACGCCTAATTGACCTATGCTGCCTAAATCATAACAAATATTAAAGTTCACAGAAAAAAAAACACTTTTGGCTCAATGATTCCAAGAAGATCGGGATAAGTAGATTCCCGGGCAACGCTAGGTAATCATCACGGGGTATCTAAAAATACTTACGATATAAATTTATAATTATTTTTCTTTTTACTTATTCAACTAAATATAAAAACACATTTAATTTATTTAGGTTTAACAACGCACGCTCGGTATTACTAACTCACTGGCACTATCGAACCCGTAGGTTCATGGCCAAGCGGACATAAGCTCTCCATACATCCCTATCCTGAGCTAATGCCTTCCAATCATTCCCTGTATAATCCACTTCCCTCAAATCATAGTTAATGCCATTCTCCCACCTCATTCTTGGTCTACCAACTGGGCGTTTTCCCTCTGGCTTTCCTACAAGAAGCTTCCATTCAAGTCTCCCATTCCCCATACGTGCAACATGTCCTGCCCATCGCAGTCTATGAGACTTAACTGTTCTTATTATATCTGGCTTCCTATAAAGACCATGTAGTTCATTGTTAAGTAGTCTTCTCCATTCACCTGTCTGTTCACCTCTCTTTGGTCCAAAAATGTTCCTAAGTACTTTATTCTCAAATACTTGTAATCTTCTTTCCTCTCTTAAAGTAAGAGTCCATGTTTCGCACCCATATAATATAACTGGTAGAATAATAGTTTTATATATTTTCAGTTTAACGTTTTTTGAAAGGAGTTGGGATATCAAGAGTCTCTGAATGCATAATAGCATGCATTTCCAGAATTGAGCCTATGTTTAATTTCTTTGTGCATCTCATTCCTACTTGTGATTATTGTTCCTAGGTATTTGAATTCAGCCACCTCCTCAAAATTTCCCTCATTTGTCATTAGCTGTCCATTTCCATTATATACTGAATTTCTACGTGTGACCATATATTTAGTTAGTTGTGAATATAAATGATTGTACTTTATAAGTCGGCCGCGGTGGACTAGTGGTTATGCTCCTTGCCTCTGGGTCCCGAGGGTCGCGGGTTCAAACCCGGTCTGGGTCGATGAATTCTTTTACGATGGAAAAAATCCAAGGAGCAAGTCCTCCGAGAGGGATTTTAAACCGTGGGTCCCGAGTCTGAGGATTTTCAGGCTCGTAAAGATCCTTAAGCCTAAATGAAAAGGCCTCTAAGCTAAATTTACCGAATTTTTCCGTCCTAGTCTACCTTGGTTTCCTAGATGTCAGTATGAGGCGGAACGCTGACCACGGACCACTCAAATGACATCTATACGAAAACAAGTGTAACTAAATTAGTATGTTTTTATTATTGATTTCGTACATCTCAATGATGGATAAATCATATTTGAAGAGAAAAATTATACGCTCAGACCGGGACTTGAACCCGGGACCCTTGGTTATCTAGACCAAGTGCTCTACCAACTGAGCTACCTGAGCAAGTACCGATCTAAATGCAAATCTTTCTCTATATACATTGTAATTCCCGTCCACCAAATGCTGTGAAGCCATGCTTCTATCTTGCAAATGGCGACTCCTTTATTAAGAAGACATATTTGGGAATTATACATTACAGCCAGTACGGCTTTTTCCAAGTTTTTATTATTGATTTCGTACATCTCAATGATGGATAAATCATATTTGAAGAGAAAAATTATACGCTCAGACCGGGACTTGAACCCGGGACCCTTGGTCCCGGGTTCAAGTCCCGGTCTGAGCGTATAATTTTTCTCTTCAAATATAAATTAGTATGGTTTAAATTCTTCCCTGTAGGGGGAGAGCGCCTAAATCTCTGTTAAGGGAAACATTGACTTACAAGATACTTTATAAGACATAAAAATACACCCTAAATTAAAGGTAAATTATCTACTGGTTCCGACTTTTTGCCATCGAGAGTTTAGGTGAAATAAGGTCCCTGATATAATTCGATGGCTGTTTAAAAGGCCTGTTGCACCTCGTGTCGTAGAGACAGATGAAATGGAAAGGAACGAATTGGAGTATGAGTATGAAATAGTGGTGGTACGTATTTTTTGGCAGGGGTAAAACGGGAGAAATATCGAGAAAAGCCTGATCTGGCTCCAATTCGTCATCCCCATGAAACCCCACATGAAATAACCGAGACGCAAACTCGGGACCCCGAGTTGGAGGGCGAGTCTAAATATATATTAATTACATTTATCACAAGTAATGTCACGAGTGATTTCCAAATCCTGTAGATGAATTCACGAGTCACGAATGACATTTGTTAGGACTATTTAACGAATAAAATTAAGTATTTACTCAAAAATCATTATTGAAATATATTTTAAAATATTTATATATTTAATGTAAACGGAAATGTTTGAAAACAAATCGGAAATATGTGGTTATGTTTCATTTGTTTATCTACTGTAACTTCATTTTATTTATTGTCAAATAGGATCGCAGTATTGTAAGAATGTACCCTAGTGTAGAAAATAAATGAATCACATCAAACTGTATATTATAACCAACATTATAGGTTAGTAATTCTTTTTTTAGCAAACACTCAGTAAAATCATCATAATTAATGCCACGAGTGATTTCCAAATTCTCTAGATAAATTCACGACTCACTTCGTGAATTTATTGATTTATGGCATTTGTTAGGACTATTTAACGAATAAAATTAAGCTGTTTACTCACAAATCATTATTTAACTATAGTTATTTTAAAATATTGATATATTTAATGTAAACGGCGATGTTTGAAAACAAATGAGAAACGATAGGTACGCTTCATCTGCTTCTTTTGTTTATCACTGCAACCAGATCATACTATTTATTGCCAAAGGAACGCAATATTGTAAGAATGCTCTCTAGTGGAGAAAAAATGAAACACATCAAACTGTATATTAATTCATTTCTGATGTCGTATGATGTAAATATGACAATTATATTTTTCTGGATTGTTACCTGGGAAAAAATACATTTAAGAAAGTGCAAACAGTGGTTTCTTTTTTTGGTGGTATAATCAATTGCTACAAATGTTTTTATGTTAACTCCCGCATACGGCATGTGTTGACATTCATGCACTATATATACAATCTGGTAGCCGTATTTTTCACAGGCTCAGTCACTGCAAAATAATGGTCAGACCTGTTCAGAATATTAAAAAGGAGGAGCTTTCTTTAATATGGTAATTATAACAGATAAATATTTCGTGAAACACGACTCTGATTGGCTGTAAAACAGAAATCATTGAAACGTGATTGGTCATTGACTCCCATTTGGGGCATGAGTTAAATAGTCATTTAAAACACAATTATTGAACACACAATTATCAGATGTGTAGTTCAAAGGAATCTGTTCGTTATTTGCTATATTCAATGCACTTGTTGAAGAGTCAGTCACGTATCCCCATAAAAAGTCTAGGGGTGTCAAGCCGAGGTTTCTAGGAGGACATTGAATAGGACCGGACCTACCAAACCACCGATTACGAAATCTTGCATGCAGAGCGTCTCGACTTGTTGGGAAAATTGTAGGGGCACGCCATCTTGTTGAAAGAATAATGTTACGCCTATTTTCTTCTTCAATTTGGTCTACTTGCGGGAAAACGTACTGTTCTAGCACGTCTAAGTAAACATCTCCGGTCCTATTCAATGATCTCCTAGAAGTCCCGACTTGACATCCCTAGACTTTTTTTTTATGGGGACAAGTAAAAAACATTGCGTACAGTGAACCGATCAGATATCTGTAACATTTAAGGCTAAGGATCACCGGTGCTGTTGCAACGAGCAACCAACGGAGCGCACATAGAAACATTCTAAGGTAAAAAAAAAAAAAAAACTTTGTGAGTTGGTGAATTTAACAAAAAAATACTCGTTTTAACATCTCCAATAGTTCCTGAGCTATGATTGTTTGAAATTGCTGCAACCTTTTTAGATGACCCGTATATCCTATTCAATCGTTCTGTTCTAAATGGTCTTTTGTGTATATTTTTAAATCAGTGCCACCAGTTTGTCATTGCGACATTTCTGGTATTCTCTCCTGGCCTGACATATTTGTAACCCACTTCTGGGGTTGGGCGCCTGGAAGGCGGGGTTACGCTTCCCCGATGATATGAAAGATGACAATTATGCGCCAAGAGAGGCCTTAATCTAAACTTCGTGTATAAATTAAAGACGTGAATTAATGTGCATGGGGAAAACTTTATATCTAGATAAAATTCTATTGTTCGTATCGATATGAAATATAGCTGTAATTAAACAAAAATCGCGAGAGATTGCTGACAAGTACATTTTCAGCTTCATTTTAATGGAGCTGTTTTTTATTTCCATTGCAACCTGTTTAATAGTTCAGTGCCTTTATTTTAGGTACTAGTAAATTTTGTATTTATAATTTAATCTTTAGTCTAATTGTTAATATTTAGTTTATCGTTGTTTAGTCAATTAACTTCAACTATGCATAGTACATTTTATCTCTAACAAGAATTATTGGTCATGAAAATAATTGAACAGTAAAATTTAACATAATGCCGTTCTATTTTATAACTAAAGCTATACTGAGAAATCCTTGCATAAGGATTTTCTAGCAATGTTTTATATTTAATCTTGGATAACGGTCTGTGACCTCTTGGATCTTATCGACTATCTGCAGCCCGGGTCAACATTATCGTAAACTTAATGGGCTCACGGCCAATACTAACATCCTCTCCGCCACAGTTTAACCCCTCACATTATAGGCACCTTTACATGCCCCACGCCACACGGCAACAACATATATACGATTATGTATTAATATAATAATAATAATAATAATAATAATAATAATGAAGTAATCCCACTACAGGCCTCAGGAGGCCCCTAGGGTAGTAGGACGTTAAGGCTCCCACTTTTTCTGGACAATCGTCACTTGATGTCAGCCGGGTTGTCACCCTGCGTGACGACACCGCCTTTACCCCCATAACAAGCGTCTGATACTCATTTCCGTTAGAGACTGAGTCGACCCCAGGGCCATAGTGCCACCTGAAGGTTTGGGTCAGTTTAAAAATCCTGACCCCACTGGGAATTGAACCCTCGACCTTCTGGCTTGTAGCGCAGTGCCTTAACCACTACGCTACGGCGTGCCCTAATAATAATAATAATAATAATAATAATAATAATAATAATAATAATAGTTTTATTTACGAATATTCCACATAACAAGCGTTTCTTCTTTCAACCCAAAGTGTTTTTGACGCCAGAGGTTTCTGTCTAAAGCATCTTCTTCCCCCTCAAATCTCTAGCTACCATACTTCACTTACTTATCCAACGTTCTCTAGACCTACCTCTTCCACTTCTTCCATTATCTTTCCAATTAAGGTATTCTCTCTTCTTCCATTCTTATGAGATGTCCATACTATTTCAAACGTTTTTCTTCTATTTTTCCTAATGTGTTTTTTTTTTCAACTTACATTATTTCCCTTATTGTGCTGTTTTCTGACCTTATCCATTCTTGAAATTCTTGTCGATCGCCTCCAAAAATCCATTTCTACTGCTAACAGCTTGTTGGCTTCTTTTCTACTTACTGTCCAGGTTTCGGACTGATAATAATAATAATAATAATAATAATAATAGTAATAATAATAATAATAATAATAATAATAAATATACATGGGAAGCCAGGGGTCTTAAATCAATAATTGACTATGCTATATGTAATAAAAAATTAGCATCTAAAGTTCTTCATACAAGAGTTTACAGAGGACCTGAAATCGAATCAGACCATTACTTACTTGTTTGTCCAATTCGTATGCCACCGAGATGGAAAAATTAAACTAATAATGTAAAATTTGAAAAAGTGGACTCTTATAAAGTAAGTTTTTTTTCGAGATCCCACTATTACCTGGCTATACAAATGCAGATTAGATCGTCTAGTTCAAGAAACACCGGTTGGTGAAAATATTGAAGAAGAATGGCTTGCTCTACAAAGTATTTTGACACAAGCAGCAAATGAAAGCCTGGGTATCAAAACCAAATGGAATCGAAAAAAAGGGACTACGGGTATGGGATGAAAACATAAAAAAGTAATTGATGATAAACGTGAAGCATAAAAAAAAATTTCTGTCTACAAAAAAGATGAAGATAAAGTAGAGTATCATAGGAAGAGAGCCATAGCTAAAATTGAAGTTCGCAAAAAACAATAGACAAAGCTGGGAACAATTGTCTCATTTTTGGAAAATGATATCACTAGGCCCTCAACCAAAAATATATAAAGTTTTTAAAAAAATTTAAATAATGATTCAAGAGAAAATGCACATTTAAAATTGTATATCTAAAGAATCTTGGCCTTACCTACTTTCATCATTTATGGACACAAAAGGATGATTTATTACAAATACCAATCTCTAATAACACTGCTTTGGAACCAAATTTCTATAGATGAATTAACTGATGTTGTTAAATTATTAAAAAATTAACAAAGCTCCCGGAGAAGAGACCACATTAATCAAGAATTATTTAATATTTCAACTAAAAAAATTTTAGACAGATTTCTTATTCTCCTTAATATGATATGGGAAGGACAAGAACCACCACAAAGCTGGAACAAATCCATTGTAATACCAATCTTCAAAAAAGGAAGTCGCCAAATTAAAGATAACTATCGTGGAATTAGCTTGTTGAACTCTGGATATAAAATTTATGCTAATATAGTTAGAATAAATTGAGGAGAAATTTATGAAAATATAATTGGAGAAGAGCAGAATGGATTCAGAAAGGGTAGATCTTGTACAGATGGATTCTGTACTCTAAAACTACTATTAGAAAAGCACAAGGAATTCAATATAGAAACTCATAATCGCCTTCGTTGACTTCATAAAGCTTTTGACAAAGTAGCCAGAAAATATATTACTACCAAATTTTAGCTGATGATAACGTTCCCACAATAATATATACTAAATATTCTTCAAACATCTATTAAAGATAATGAAATCTCTGTAAACAAGATGGCAAAATATCTTCTTGGGAAAAGATCAACACTGCGAGTAAGAACAAGGGATGTGGACTTTCACACCGTGCTTTTCATTATTCTACAGTGAAT
>JASPKZ010004637.1:0-41755 GCA_030220185.1 Diploptera punctata | reverse complement strand
ATGGCAACAAATTCGTACACGAGTTAATGAATGTATTATTGGAAGACGTTTTGCATGTATGGTTTATTTGTGTATTCCATTTTAAGTGTTTGTCAATATACTCTAGATTTTTACTGTCTCACTATAAGGGATTTGAACTCCGATTAGTGACAACATCTAAATGTGTTTAGGTTAATTGTACATAATAGTCTCTGATGACCCAAATGATTATTGTGACTTTGTAGATTTTAATTGCAGTCCATATAACTGTCCAAGTCCATTAGTGAGTCAAGATCCTCGTTACTTTTGGCAACAGCGTCATTTAGTGAATATTTGTCTGTTGGTGGATGTAGATTTGGCATGTCGTCTGCAAATAATTAATGTTTTCAATGCTTTAGGGATTTAGATTGTCATTTATGTAGATTGAAAAAAGCCCAGTCCAAGTACCGACCACTGTGGAACCCCAGCTTTCCGGAAGGACCAAGAAGAACATAATGTTGATTCCTATAACATATTGCTGGCCAGCTCATGAAGGTAGGAATTGAACCCATTCGGGCACTAGAAGCGAGATTACGAGTTTTTTAAGTTTATGCAAACAATAAGTCCAAGTCTACGTGTCGAATGCTTTATGTAAGTCAGTAATGTAAGAAGGGTAAGTTTTCGATTATCGACAGCTTCCGCGTTATGTCCTTCGCAAATATTATAGTATAGCAGTATTTTATTGTGTCCGGGGGGGTTGGGGGGGGGGGGGGGGGGGGGGGGGTGGGGGGGGGGGGGGGGGGGGGGGGGGGGGGGGGGGGGGGGGGGGGTGGGTTTGGTTCGTTTTTTGTTTTTTTTTTTTTTTTGTTTCTTTTTTTGGTGTGTTTTTTTTTTTTTTTCTGTGGTTTTTTGGTGTCCTGAAGCCGACTGAAAGGGGAGCTAGAAGGGGGGAATCTTTAGGGATTCCCAGTCATTTGTGTAGGGGAATCGGGCCGAGCTTTTGAAAGAGTAGGTAAAAGGCGAAGGGGGGCGAAGTCGTTTCGGGTTGAGGCGTGTTACACTGTGGTCACAGGGGACTACGAGGGCTGTGGCCACAAGGGTTCGATAGTAGCAGTGAGTAGTAAGTAAGTAAGTAGTAGAGAAAGAGTAAGTAATAGAAGGAGAATTCGTGCCTTCTAAATCACATCCAACAACTAGTAGCCTGAGAAGCCAATGGTATATATTTATTTATATCTCTTCATCTTCATATTCTCTTCTTACACGAGTTAAAGGTCCAATGCCTGTAGTTGTTTCAATAAGTTTCTCTGTCTATTTTTCTAGATCGTCCTAAAGATCGCTTCCATTAAGGTCAGAATTGAAGCATGACATAACTATATAATATAATATATATTATAAAGCATGGCCATTCATCTTAAAGGAAAAAATATGTTAACAGTTTCTCAGATTTTTACAGTTGTTGAGTTTCAATGTTTCATAACATCGTCTTCTAATATTAGCCTGTAAACGGCCATAGTGGGCTTTATATTTTGGTTTCTTTCCGAGACCTACAATCGCAACAAACCACTCAATCTACAGATGAGTTTCAAATATAATTAAAGTTTAGTGACTGTATTCTACTAACATTAAAATCGCTTTGAACATTAAAAAATAACCATCTAAGATTTTACAATTAATAACTTGTTGAACTAGCACAATGTTTTTTGTCCTTATTTCAACAAACTATAATGAAAATGATATCACACAGCAAATAAGGGATTTACTCTCTGAACTAAAAGAACACAGTTATTTTCAAAAAAATAGATTTGAAGTTAAAGATAGATCTGGTATAACTTAAGAATTTGAAATACCTCAAAATAAGATTAATGGTAAATGTATCTACATTATTTCTCTCATCACGAATTCTGTAAATATTATGTAACTATAAAGCTAGTGTTTATAAAAACAACAATTATCAGCTCTAATGCCCGTCTTAAACGCCCACATTTCTCAGCAACCGCAAGAAGTAAAACTGAAATGAAATATTACTAAACATCATCGCCGCCATGTAAAAGACTGTGAAAAACAATAAACATGACGGTTCCTTACAACATGAATGTTAAACAATCGTTCACTAGGTAGTTCAAATGAACGATTCCTTATGTGTCCTGCGACATTTTTTTGCATAATCTACCCCCTTTGAGATTGAATGACCTTGATAGTGGTGGGGATTTCTTTTTTTCAAGACCAGAAATATCAGAGCTATTAACAAAAACATTCTGGACCTGGATACACAAACTTTGGACGAAGAACAAACAAAAGAAGCAATAATCAATCATGGCGGAGGTTACAGTTTGTCTTTTCCAATATCAGAAATGTTAACAGAGATCAACTTTGAAGCTACATATTGCCCAGGAGTAGTGTCATTTCTACAAGAAAATCTTAAAACAATACTTACCTATTTCCCAGTTGGGGATGGTTTTTTAGGGTCAGTCTCCGTAAACCTTTACCTACGAAAGAATGACAAATATTATGTATAGTCGAGAAAACATAGTGAAAGGCCAAATAATAACAATGTTTGATATTATTTATCTTTACGATAAAACTTACTTCTTAAATCCAAGATAATTGCATCTCAAACAGGAAAAAGCTCGAAGTCCTCGTTTTCAAGCTTATGTTCTTTTGAGTGTCGTAAATCTAGAAAGAGAACCAACTTTATTTCGTTCGCTTCGAAGGAACCGAGTTAGGATTTTTTATGCCCTGAAAATCAGACTACCTACCGTGTTTGAACCCATGCATTTTCAAATAAAGGGCAAGTATGTAACCACTATTCCAGCAGTATCGATTACAGCAATAGATGGGAAAAGAGAGAGAGAGAGATAGGGAAAGAAGAGAGAAAAAACACGTGCTAAATTGACGCGTATTACATGTATTTTGTCAATCCGTTTCTATATTACAATAATGTCACTTCTTTATAGTTATCTTTGCCATTATGTATATTATAATATTAGATGTATTGCAACCAATGGCCATGAACGAAGATCGTGTTCAATGCGTTCAATTGGTTATCGAGGGTTCCTATGTTTTTACACTGTAAATACAATGATATTGGTAGCATGTGCGACCCCACCATTATGAACTATTTCAGCTGAGCCAACTATGTATAATCTATCGATAATGGCGCAGCCCATTGTGAGACATAGTCCTCAGTTTTGTAAGGAGTTTACTAGTCCAAGTTAATTTTTAGTTACCGTATTGTGCTCATAGATGTCATGGATGGCATTCGGTCCAACACACCGACCCAATGAGGCATCTAAAAGCAACAAGGTATTACTAGATGTTGAAGTCCGTAAATGGTTGCTTAGAGGCCTCTTTATTCCATCCCTAAGGATCTTTCACGAGCCTGAAAATACTACTTCGGACACGGACCCCCACAGTTAAGAGTCTGTCCTGGAGGACTTTGTTCCTTGAATATTTCCGTCCTAAAAATATCAATCGATCACGGCAGGGTTTGAACCCGCGGTACTCGGAACCAGAGGCAAGGAGCATAACCTCTAGTCCTCCGCATCAAAAACTATATATAGAAACCATTTAAATTATAAAGGGCTATATTCCTCTAAGGCACAATTAGGACATTTATTAAAAGAGGATTAATTTCATAAGAATTTGGACAAAATACGCCTTGTTGACAACACGAATGATGATACAATAACCGTAACGTTACCACAAGCAACGTCACTGAATATGAAATAAAATAAAATATGGTTTTAATTGGTATTAAGTAAAATATTAATATTTTGCAGATTGGATTCAAAACTGTTTAACCTGTGTAGCTGATATGTACAGACAACGCTTCCTCTGTCAGGTAAACATTAAATACATTTTCAAATATTTCATTTATCATAGTTTAAAATGTTCCTTATTATGGTAATGGTGTATAAGGCTATGTTATAGAAATTGTAATACATTGTAACTCTGAAATTAGAGATAATCTATTTGATATAATTTTCAAATGATATTGTGTTATACTGTTTTTATTAAGCTTCTGCGTTTCTTTAACCCATAAAAAATTCTTGGCACGAGAGAGATCTACCACTGCCAAACTGTCTAACCACTTAGAACTATTATATTTTTTTTAAGAGGAAGTCTATAAATCTAGATGGTATATGGGGTAACATGTTGTCAGCCTACCGATCCTACAATATTTATAGCTAGTTCACTGAAACTGGAGCCGCTATATTATTTAGAGTTACCAAAATTCATCACGACGCTGACTGGGGCAAATTTCATAAGAAAAATGTTCCTCATAGTACATCAAACTAACGCACGTTTGGTAGCTTCGCGCCAAGACATAATGCTTCATCAACCCGATCCATTCTCATTATTCTAATATTAATAATTATATGAAAATGTCCAGGTGAAATTATTTTATTCCGTCTATTGATTTTTTATTCATTTAAACTCCAGGTTATGTATTATTTGGGATATCTAACATTTTAATATAATTATTTTAATTAAATATTATATATTTTGAAGGTTTCTACCGTTTTGTATCCTGCCACTAATTTCAATTCAGGGATTAATCCAAACTCATCACCATACATTTCGTTCATTCGTCCCTGTGACGTAGCGTCAGACGCAATCCGGTCGTTACACAGACTTCTATAAATATAGGTGCTTCATCTCAACCCTCATTCCAACCCTATGTTGGACAACGAGGTCGATGATATTATATAATAATTAATTATATCTTTATCAGGTTTAGACATACTGCTTAATGTTTATTATTTTGTCATCAGAATTTAAAATTGTACATTGTTTAAGTTTAGTGCCCACGTGTTCAGAGATCAACAAAATCTACCAAATCTAATTTAAAATAAGAGCTAACAAAACAATTAAATTGCACAACACGTTACTCGGTAGAATCCAGTGACTGCTGGGAATATCGAACATAAGAGCAGGATTATTTTTCTAAGATTTTGCACAGAGAGTGAAATCCTCGAAGCAGATCATGAAGATGTTCACTTGTCCATCTTATCTTTGAATATTCGTACCTGGCAGAAGGTGGTACAATCTTTCTTTAACAGAGAGAACAAAAATATTTCGTTGGAATACCTACATCGGGGGAATGAAACTGCCAGAAGCACTCATGGCACAAATAACTAACATTTTTCCCATAGTTTTCGATTAGTAACATAGCTCACACGTCCTGGTCTCATTACTGTAAGAAGAGATGTGGAATTTTTGACGTTGATATCCAGTTTATGCACATTGCATATAAATATAACTGACAATGCATATTGGTAAATGAGAAACGTCACTCTAAGAGAAACTCAGGAATCTAGTAAAACTAATAGCCTAGACTTTTAAGGAGGAAAGGAGATTACAAGTATTTGAGAATAAAGTTCTTAGGAAATTTTTGGACTAAAGAGAGATGAACAGACGGGTGAATGGAGAAGACTTCATAACTATGAACTACATGGTCTTTATAGGAATCCAGATATAATTAGAACAGTTAAGTCTCGTTAAACTGTGATGGGCAGGACATGTAGCACGAATAGGGAAATGAAATATGTGCATGGAATCTTCTTGTAGGAAAACAAGAGGGAAAACGCCCAGTTGGGTAGACCAAGATTGAGGTGGGAGAATAACATTACTATGATTTGAGGGAAGTAGATTATACAGGGAATGATTGGAAAACATTGGCTCAGGATAGGGATATATGGAGAGCTTATGTCCGGGAGGCCATAAACCTACGGATTCGATAGTGCCAGTGAGTTAGTTAGTTGTTAGCATAAGGATTTCCTAAAACTTATAAGTGGACTTTTATATAAAACTCCGTGCAGCTAATCTTTCCCACAAACTTTTCTCCCAATAGTTTAAAATTAGGTTTTGATTCCGGTTTTCCCTCTGTAAACTCGTAAGCCAATTCACGTTAATTTTGTCGGACTCAAACCACGGACCATATTAGCTAGAAACTTAACCTGGTTACAGTATTTATTGTGGTGTAATCTTATGAACGCCTTTTTAATATGAATTTGATGTGGTGGAATGACGATCGCCAGGGGGAGGGGGGTAATACCAGTCACCTTGACCGCCCTTGTCACAAATGTTTAACCTGACTTGAAAGTCACATTCTCATTTAATAAATGAAACTTATCCACAATATTGCTGCAATCGTGTTGTTTTGTTTTCCAGCAACATGTATAACTGAATGATGTAACATCAATTTACTAGACAATCATTTGCACTTATATCAAATATTTAAACACACATTGCTGAAAGCCAGATCATAAAACATACACTTTCAAATTTTTTCAGAAAACTATAATCACAGTGACTTCCTGAAGTTTTTCACAGTAGCTTCCTTAATCTGGAGTTAGAGAGCAGCACTTATTACGAGGTAATATAGCCTATAGGTCTACCATACTATTTAAAATAATCCACTGACCGCCAATTCCCGATGACCGGTATTCCCCACATATTACATTCCCAATGTCATATTATCTAATATTATAACTTAATGACACTTTTTAAAGACAAACCTGTGCTTATGAATATTTAAACTAGAGATTACACACGATAAAAACTAGATGTAATTTGATATTTAAATCAATATAGGGGTTTTCGCGCTATAAATTAGACCTAATATTATTTAAAATTAGACAATATATTGGAAAGGTCATATAGAAAGAATGGAAGACAACTCACTTTGCAAAGAGAGCTAAATAAGATAGACCAATTTACGGGAGAAGAACAAGAGGAAGACCTGCCAAGAGATGGGTAGACAGCGAATGCCGCACTTCCAATACGTCTTCCTCCGAGGAGTGTTTTTGGAAATAAACAATATAAAAATCCTACAAATTATGAAGAAGAGGAGGAAGAAGAAGAATACATTCAATTAAAATGTGAACTTAATAAAACTTCTGTATAAAATGGATTTTGTTGCACAACGATAACAACAATTGTGTGACGTAATAACTATAACATTACGAAGCAACGCCACTGAATGTAAAACTGAAAAATAAACTTTTAAAGGAAATAAATAAAATATTAATATTTGACAGATCAAATTAAAAATAATTAAATTTCTGAAAATTTTTTTAATTGAAGTTTTTTGGAAGATCAATAGACAACAATTTTTCTATCAGGTAGTTTTTAATATTTGTTGAAATATCATATTTACATTCGTTTTAAATGTTTATGTTTGGTGATGTAGTGTATATACTGTATAATTTAATTTAATTTAGTGGTCATTATAACAATTTTCTCTTAAATGTTACAATATTCAGTTTTACATCACTTTATATAACACTTTGTTATTCTGTTTTAAAATTAAGCAACTTCATTCTTTAAACTAAATTAAACACCCTGGTGTGTGGCCCTTAGACATACCAGACCAACAGGGGCGCAGGCGGCGGTAATCAAAAGAGTGCAGGTGTGACGAGTGGTCATCCTATCGAGTCCCTCAGCTGTTATAGTCGCTACTGATTACAGCTTCCCTAATTTCTTGCGATTCTGCGTGGGTATCGACCTCATACTGACTCAAATATGATGAGAAAATGTCTTGCCCATCGGGAATCGATCAAGCGCAAGTCCCATTTATCTGAACCAAACCATGATGCCGTAGAGAGCTCTATATTCTATATTATTGTATGGAAATTTGTTACTTTTTCCTTTTATTTATAAACTCCAATTTATCGATTTTTATTAATATATGTTTTTTCCTTTGATGCTTCTAAGTATTTTTTAAATTAATACACATCGCTTATTTGACCTCATACTTCAAATTATATATTTTTATGTTATTAATTTAGATATTGCAACATCATCTTTCAGGTGTAATTTAAGGTAAATTTAAACAAAATAATTACATTTTCAAAAAATGTCAACTGTCTTGTTGAAAAAAGCTAGGGTTTAAAGGCATAAACGTATTTCCCGATCAATCTCGGAGAGACGTAAACAAACCCACCTTACCTCACGGTTAATTGTTTTAAAAAAATAATAAAGTTAGTTATGATGGTCCCAGGGTCATCATAAAGCACAGGATCGCACAACATAAATAACACATAAGCCTATCCACATATAAGCTAAATAGAGGAGCAGTTTAATTAAATACAAACCTAAGAAACAGAACACTAGGCATTGTATAACGTTGGTATTAGTGGAGATGATTGAATGATTCAAAATCTGAGGACTTAACCAAAAGTAGCAAATCTATTGGCAGGCTTCCATTGGGCGAGAAACCAAAGAAGTTGTCTGAGGAAGAAGATATCAACCAGCACCAATTGGGAAGAGGACTTTTGGCTCTTTAAAGGAAGAGATGGTATAACAGAGATCAATTTGTAGGAGGAACAGCTTAGCCGCAAATAAGATAACCTCTTTCGGGAGAAACGTCAAAAGAAATCCTGGATCTCTAATTTAGGAGTTGAGTGTTAGCCCGTCTCCATACAAAACACGTACGAAAAAAAACGAACCATATAAAGTCGGTAAAAATATAGTTGAGAAGGATAAACTAATTGTTCGATCTGAGTTATAATATTATTTTACACTGAATGACTCTCTTCAACAATCAAGATTATTAGCATCACAATTCAAATTTTCGCGCGAAAGGACCAAAATAATTATGATCAAAGGCTTGAAGATCTTTTACTTACTGCCTACGTCTAGACAGTGGACTCACATCTTCAGATCACGTCCAAATGAACCCATAATATGGACTGTTACACACTGAAAAATCCACAGAACCCACCTGCATTTGACGTCATGAAGTTTATCACCAGAGGCAAACGTGATTACAACTAGTGCACAAAGATCGACTAGACCACCTAAGAAGAAGAAGAAGAAAAAGCATAAGAATAGAATAAATACTTCCTTCAATTTATTTGATGCCCAATGCTAATTTATCTAAAACTATAACTTATTGACACTTTTTAGTAGATAAATAGTGCTTACGAATATATATATATATATATATATATATATATATATATATGCCATAAGAAAAATAAATGACTGGACGGGATTTGAACCCGGACCTCAGAATTGGAACTTCAGCGTGCTGTCTATTACACCACCGGGAAAATCTGATAAAACATTTATTTATCTTAAATACATATTCTCCATTATTACGAGATGTAGCGAGAACTCGGTCTTCACTGCCACCTGGTAACCACTATAACAAGTAAGCAAATTATAGAGAATATTTTTACTTTATAGCAGTGACGCTTTATCCATGTTATAATCAAATCTTTGACATTGAGCAATGCAAGTTGAATATGACATGATAAGAAAAATAAATGTCTCGACGGTATTTGAATCCGGACCTCTGAATTGGTACTTAAGCGTGCTATTCATTACACTACCAGGCAAATATAATAGAAACATTACTTCTCGCTACATCTCGTAATAATGGAGAATATATATTTAAGAGAAATAAATGTTTGTATTAGGTTCGCTCGGTGGTGTAATGGATAGCACGCTGAAATACCAATTCAGAGGTCCGGGTTCAAATCCCGTCCGGGTATTTATTTTTCTTATTATGTCATATAATTATAACATTATATATATATATATATATATATATATATAGAGAGAGAGAGAGAGAGAGAGAGAGAGAGAGAGTCTATAAAATACAAGGGGTATTTTTTATATGGCATGGGACTTTTCCCACTACGTTTAATTAACCCTAATATCTTACTTTTAAAAAAGTCATAAGTTTTGTATAAAATACATCTTGTTGCAGAGCGTAATAGGAATGATGTCATAACCGTTATATTACGATGCAACGCCACTCAACGTGGGATTGATTAATATTGTAAATGAAATTGTTAAAAATATTAATATTGGAAAGAATGAGTTCAGTACTCTTTCATCTGTCGATTTATAGATCTGAGATTAGTGGATAAACCAAAACAGTACGTACGACTCCTCTATCAAGTAAATGTATCATCGATTAATAGCTTCATAATATGGTATTACATCATATATATATAGTACAATATATAGGCTCGCCTCTCACCGTTGAAGTCTCGAGATAGTTTCTTGGTCACTCCACATGGGTCCCGTAGTGGATGAAACGGATTCTGGGCAGGGTTTTATGTGGGATTTCTCCAGTTTTCCTCCGCAAAAAATGAAAGTCCACCATTTCTTTACACTCATCTCATTCATCTGCCCCTGTGATGATGCAAAAGGCGTTGTCGGTCTGCATCCTTGTCATTCACAGATCTTCAATATAACGAGCGTCATCGCATCTCATCCCTCATCCAGACCCTGAGTCGGACACGAGATGAGGTGGTTTATAAATAGATAAATATACATTTGAAAGGTTACTCCTTGAGTATTATAACAAATTAGCATTAAAATTTCAAATATTATCGTTTACATATTTGCTGGTAATAATTCGTTTTCATATCTGTGTCTTGGAATCGAGTCTCCAGATTTTTAAATAGAACTAAACTCCATGGTGCAACAGGCCTTCAAGTCCCTTGGCCTATCAGCTGACTGCCCACTACAATTTTCAAAGTAGGCTACAATATAGACAGTATATACATAGAGGATCTCTCGACCTACGGCCAGGCTAGCGGAAGAAGCGCATGCGGCCTCTTGAGTCGTCACTCCGCGTCACGCGGCATAGCAACTGTACGACTGTACGTCATAACCTCGTGCCGCCTGGCGAGGCAGTTGAGTAACATGATTGTAAGGTGAAATAGTGTGTATTCCCTCAATAGTGGTCTTAGTCATTGTTACTGTGCCTCGATTTGTGTTTACAGTACAGCATAGGGTATTTATGTACGGTAAACATGTGAAAGCATAGTCTTGCAGAGAAGTCGTTAGACGATTTCGAACACAATTTCCAAATGTATATCCTCCAAATAAATATACCGTTCGACGACTTGTAAACAAATTTAGAGGAACGGGTTCTCTGCTCGATAAGAAACCAAAGGTAACAAAATGTGTGCTTACTGAGGAAAAATTAGACGAAATACAAGAAAGATTAGAACATACGCCAACAAAATCCCTAAGACGACTTGCACAAGAAACCGGTGTTTCGAAGGCGTCAGCATTGAGAGCTACAAAACTTTTACGTTTGAAACCAAACAGAATAACTGCAATGCATGAACTTCAGCCACGTGATCCTGAGATGCGGTTACATTTTTGTAATTGGATGTTGCAAAATGTTAATATTGGAATAATTGATCTGTGTTTAATATGGATCTCAGACGAAGCCTGGTTCCACTTAAATGGGTATGTTTCTTTGCAGAATAACAGGTATTGGAGCCAGCAAAACTCCCATCGCATACATGAAATTCCTCTGCACGACGAACGGATAAGAGAATGGTGCTCACTCAAACATCATAGGCCTAGCGTGAGGAATATGCGTAGCTACTGCAAGTACCTGCACCAGGGAGAGGAACCAGCTATAAGGGTGTGATAGCCGATATTATCACCACATATCACCCCAATATATATTAGATTATAGTTCTTCTCTGTGCTTGACACGTGTGAATGTGAGGCCACAACCACCTAGCCTAGTGCCTACCTTCCAGGTCTGTCGCGCTATGGAGTTTAGTACTACAATTGCAAATACAAACAAGGTGTGCGATATTCAAGTTAAATCATTTCTAAATATTAATGTTTACATTACCTTTGTTTTTCAGGGATTAACAATTCAGAAAGATCTAATATTAATAGAAGTTCAAGTATACTCGGTGCTCAAGAAGGTACAAGAAACAAGATGAATCATTAATCGGAATATTCAAAGAAGAATTTCCATCGTTAAACATAAGTGAGTAGTGACGCTCTGCTGCTTCTGCTATCACTATGTATTACATCAAATAAGTTACTTTTTTAATCCATAATTATCTGCGTGGGCGAGGTCAAAAAACCTAAAATCGCAACACTATCGTCCAGCCTAAATTTATATAGTTTTTAATAAAAAAATGAATTGAAAAACAAAATTAAATGATTAAATAGTTCAAACAGTTTCGACAACGAAATGGATGAAGTGATTATTATACATAATGATACTAATTCTAGAAATATTGCTAAAAAGACAAAAATAAATACAATTAATTAAAATCATTTGAACTCTCAAAAAATATAGAAATATATAAGAAGAAAATATGTGGATGGAGAGCATTTTGCAACTGAAAACAACTGGCCAAATCGTTCATAAATTATGTCGAACCTTTAAACACCACAGGCAAATCAAATTCCAATAATTAACATAAAAAAGAGTGAGAGAATTTTGAACTTTAAAAACAATTTGGAATAGAACAGAATAGTAATTAAAACAGAATCCTGGAAAGAATATAGAAATTATATTTTGGGAAATTAAAATGTATTAGAGATTTAAATATTGTAAAGATAGTGGCGGGGTTGAAGCAAACTATGTTTAAACTTAAGACAGCCCCGGACACTTTCTAAAATAGGGATTTTAATGGAGGTTGTCGTATCACTTTTTAATTACTTAATTACAGACGGAAAATCACTAGGACTCTTAATATATTATACTTTAATGCTAGTGGCATAGAAAAATTAACGATTTGCTAATACTATTTAACAAAATTAATTTTGATATAATTTTAATTAAGGGGGGGACCAACACCTTTAGCCATTAAAAAATATGACATATTTCAATTTTTTTTCACAGCAACAATGCTGGTTACAGAAATTACATTTGGTATGTGATATCTATATTACAATGTGAGCATGTTTGTGTACTTAACCCTTAAATTCGTAATGTATCCTTTTAGATACATCAGTTAGTTCATTAATTTAATATTTTAAATAAATCAGAAGAAAACAAACAAAAATAAACCACTTAAATGTGTGTCTAATTATACAATATACCTAATAATAACAGTTATACAAGATTCTGTTTTCACTGCGGTCCGCCACATTCAAATATCTAACAGAAGAAATTTGTGTTTTGCCAAGACTCAAAATTGAAGTTGCAGACAAAGCTCTTTTACCAAACCACCAATTTGGATTTCGAAATTTACATAGCACTCCGCTCCAGCTAGCAAGACTGGTTGATCATATTGTCACGGGCTATAACAGGAAACGTAGTACCATCGCTGTATTCCTGGATACTGAGAAGGCATTTGATACGACCTGGATAAATGGGCTTATCTATAAACTAATCAAATTTCAAATTTCGGCACCACTTATTAAATTAATTGCAAAATACCTCACTGGCAGAAAATTCTATGTTTCGATCAGTGGGTATAAATCGGACTGCAAGGCAATCTTGGCGGGAGTTCCCCAAGGTGCTGTCCTTTCACCCATACTGTATACGTTATACGTATCAGACCTTCCTACTATCCCCTACATCCATACCGCATCATTCGCCGATGATACCTGTTTCTTTTACCAGACTACCTTCAAATCTCTTCCTAATCGAATCCATGTATTCCAAACCGCTCTCAACCGTACCTATATTTGGTTCCAGTTATGGAACATAAAGATAAATACGACAAAAACCCAGGCGATCCTTTTCACTAATCAACCAGACGGTCACCCATCCAACTAACCTTGGTAACTCAAAATCTTCGCCTAGAACCTTCAGTGAAGTATCTTGGGGTCCATCTGGACCCCAAGCTTACGTTCAAAATTCATATTCGACATCTACAACATAAAGCAAATGCAGCAATTGCAATTTTATACCCATTTTTCAGGTCGAATACATTGTCACGTAGATCAAGCTTTTACTGTATAAAAGCGTGATCCGCAGCATGCTACTGTACGGATGTTGAGGCCTGGAGCATCCTCGCAAAACAGCATAAACGAAGAATACAAATTATACAGAATAAGTGTTTGAAAATAATTTTTCAAGCACCGCGTTTCAGAAGGATGACAGACCTACACAACGTAGCGCAACTTCCCCATATTGATGCCATGATAACTGAAAATGTAAGCAAGATGCACAATTTACATCTTTGCATACAAATTTTATGGTACGCAGTATTGGACGCTTGCCCCAGTGGCGTGCTGTACATAGAAACATATTCATCCGATTTACTCCTCATTAAATCCAGCCAGAGATTTGGCGATGTGCTCTCACCTGGAGTAGCGTGGCTCATTCCACAATGCTGGATTTCCGACTCTCGGCTTGAAAGCAATGTGGCTTCTGATGTCCTGCTTCAGGTCATTACATCCCTATCTCTGTCCAAATTTCATCACCATTTGCACACAAACGCTAGCGCCGCCAAATAGGCTCGGTTAAGTGAACTATAACCCCGTAATGATAGCCACTATTAACTTAGCTGCCAAAGAGCCCTAGTGGGTTCTAACATACGCAGAGCACACTGGGTGAAGCTAGACTTCGCCTTATCCAGTCCAGTCCAGTCCAGTGTTTTGCCAATTTAAGGGTTAAGTACAATCTAACTTCAGTCGTTATGGTTAATTAAATATTCAAAATGTCAGCTGAAAATTTTGCATTGCCTTGCCGTTTCCCTGATAATTTTCCTTCAATTCAATACATTTTAATGATTCTTGCTTTATTCATCATCATCATCATCATCAACATCATCATAGGACATTCACGAATTTAGGTCATTTGTTGACCTGTTTCGGCCTCAAGACAAACACCATCCAGAAGTATTTTGAGTGAACGTCCTGGTGTTCTTCTTCCTGTAGGTTGACATCTTAACATTTGTTTGGGTTATCCTGTGATCTCCCATTCGATGAACATGTTGCATCCATCTTGACTTATAATCAGAAATTTTGTTTTCTACAGGTTCCATGTGTAATTCACCTAAGATGTCTTCATTTTTTTTGTGATCTAGTATTGTGTATCCTACAGTCCTCCGTAGGTTTTATTTTACTCATCATTAGTATTGTAGCTACAAAATATATTACAATTGTTTAATTATGTAGAGTGTAAATATTTTATTTTTCATTTCAAATTGATGCATACTCATTTTTCTTAAAATTTGCAATAAAATATTTTTTAAATAAAATATAATAGGTGCATTACTAATTGTAGTATATTTTGTTCATCTCTGTAAACTACATATACATGCAGAATTGCATCTCAAAATCTTGAAAACTTTGGGAGTTATCAGGAACCGTATTGAAAAAATGAATTTACAGAAAACAAGCGACAAACTTGCCGAAGCAATACTACCTTCTAAAATTAAAGGGCTCACTCGAGTGAGAGCATTGCACATTTTTAAACATAACTCGAAACGTAATAGAGATATCAATGAAACTCTCTCACTAACTTGGAGATGATGTTTCAATCTACATGAACAAAAAACCTAAATTGAAAAATGACTTTTTTTACCCTCTAAAGGTGTTGGTCTCCCGTAATGAAACTAAATTGTGAAATTATAAAAGTTTAAAAATTAAATACTACAAAATGTATACAAAACAAATCAGACATTCTTGTAGGGGTGTGCACATATTGATTAAAGAAATATTCCACACTCCCATACAAATTTGTTTAATTTTAATGATATTGAGACAGTCCACGAATGAAGTCCCTATTATTATAATACACACGCAATTATCAGCTCCATCTATTTGTTATTCTCCAAACAATAATGTTAATCAATCCCAACTAAAATAACTAATAAATTTGAAATAAAATGTTAAATTCACGGGAGATTTTAATGCTAAAAATACATAATCGAGCTGTAACAAAACATATGCCCGGGGAAAATTAACTGACAAATTATCAGATACGTAAGGTTTAAACATTTTGACCCCTGAGGAGCCAACGTTTTATCCGAACAATCAGCTGGAGGCTCACGATATTTTAGATATGTGCCTGTGTGCGAAAAACATCCAATACAACGATCTCTGCGTCCTGCATGAGTTTGAATCGGATCACCTTCCAGTGTTTTTTTACAATTACCGATCTCTAAACCTTTTCCTGACAACTATCTAGATGAAAAATATTAATTGGCTAAATTCAAAACATGTTAGTACTCCCGCATACTGTTACTATAAACACACAAGAAGAAATAGATTATTACCCTAAACTCTGTACAGACACGATAACATGTACTACAAAAGCAAATACAACAAATCATAAGAATCCCATTTATTGTAATAAATTAAATATAAAACAAAACTTTTTATTTTAACAAATAATTAAACACAAAAATAAACTCCAAAAAATGACACAAATTCAGAATTCCTAGAGACAAAATAGCAGTTAATTTTCTATATAATGTATAATTAATTACGAAAGAAATCGGTAGATACAGAATGAACATTTTGAAAAAAAATAAAATAAAAGTACTCAAACAAAAAAAATCTTGGAATTTTATTAATAAACTAGGAAATAAAAAGAAAATCTGTTATACCCCACTGAAAGCTGATCAAGGAAGACTCATTTATAAGGATGCAGATGAAGTAAATTTATTGCTAACTATTGGAGAAGGATATTCGAAGAGAATAACGCAATTCAACCCGATACAAATGTACCACAACAAATAAATCAAAATCTTCATCATCATCATCATCATCATCATCATTATACGGTATTATTGACAGCTGCCGCCGCATAGTGTGGTATTTGACGATTCTAGGGGGATTTAATTCTTCGCTCGATAATTTTACTATTTTCCTGTCTTTATTGTTTTCTATGCCACTTGTAACGTTATTTGGATAACACTCTTGTCAATTTAAATTATTCCTTGTAATATTTTCCATAAAAAAATTTGGTAGGTATTATTTTATTGCCAATATTTTACAAAATTAATGAATACAAATGATTTTCTATTTCTTACCAAAACATTCAATTTATTATTTTGAATAATATATCATTGATTTACATATTATAATATACAAATATATTAGCATTTCTTACAGAAACATATATTTTTAATTTATCGCTATTTTACAAATGAAAATATCACAAGTACATTATATTATATACAAGTATATTATATTTCTTTTATTATATATTTTTAATATCCATATTATACATATTATAGAGAACAAATTATATTTTATTTCATACACAAATCATATAATTATTATGAATTATTTATAATTATTTTTCTAATTAAAATTTCTTAAATATTATTCTGTTTTTTACAAAATCCATAATTTTTAACATTTTACAAATATAAAAATTATAAATTATTCTAAATTTCTAAGAACATATAAATTTATTAAGTATTTTTCAATTTCATTACTTTAAAAATTTGTATTCTATTTATTAAAAAGTATATTATGATTTTTTTATGATCATTATTCTATAAATTAAAACAAAAAGCACAATCGCATTTCCATTTCTTACAAAAAAAAGTTTATTCTCATTATTTTGCACATTTAAAAAAGACAGTAATGTTTTACAAAAATATTAATCTGCATTATCTGAGTCACTTTTATCGGAATCTGTGGCCTCTGTATCTAAAGTAGGTGCTGAGAGCAATGAGGGAACTTCCTGTGTAATTATACCGTGTTTTTCTTTTAGGATTATGCCTCAAGTTGGACAAGAAAGGATCAGCAGATATCAAAAGTCTGTGGATAAGATCGGTTGTTTGTGTCGATCTTCGAAGTTTATCTTTTACTATCTTTGTTTCTTGCTTCTTGTGCTTCTTCCGAATGTTGACCAATCGGAAGAATACAAGAGGCAATAACAAGCTTGCATTGGCATACAATTTGTGCACACTGCTTGGCATATAAAACCAAATGTATTCTTTCAAATACAATGTCTAGTTTCATCTGCATACTTTCCAAAACCATCGGCATTTATGGAAAACCCAAAGCTCAGTGTCTCTAATATGACATGAAAACGGCGAATTAGCTCAAAATGCACACCTGTTATTTGGGCAGTCTCTTCGGTGTTTCTGGAAAATCGACGAGCAGTGTTTCCATTATTCGTATTTCCCGCTTGTTGTGTTGGCATATCCACCAGTAGGCCTGTCTTATTCTTGAATCTGTTCTGAATATACTTCTTCCTATTCTCAACTTTAGTATTTATATATTGGTGAGTTGAAAGACTGGCATCATCGCTAGGGCTCGATCAGCTGATAAACTCTTCGGTTATCTAAAAACAGCCGCCGACTTTTTTCATTCTGGTGCCTCGTGAAAGTGATGCAAGGGATAATACTTTGACTATTGCAGCGGAGTCTTTTTTTTTCTTTATCACGCAACTCACAGCAGCAGTAGATATTTCTTCTAGGCTTGTTGACCGAACGAATTTTCCAAGCTTCCGCCTTTTCATAACATTGTTTGAATGATATTGATTAATGATGACCTACCAGAACTAGAAGGCGATTGATCTGTAGCAGTAGAAGGCAGAGATTGATAATGGGTCAACGGGAAATTAATATTTTTTGTAACCAGTCTGAATAGGCTAATTTTCCAGGAATCTGCCAGGATGACAATATCTTTTGCTACATCTTACTTCAATTTGCTGATACACACTTATCGTGTAGGCCTTTAAATTCTTAATAACGACATCAGAGACTGTAACATGTTTAATATGTTTAAATACAAATTCTATATACTGCATCACAACGTTCCCTTTTATTATTTCTGGACAAAAATTCGAAAATTGCGCGCCGGGAAATAGGGGAACCATTGTCAAACAAACAAGAATAAACTAAAGAAACATAGATGAACGCAATTTTTTTCTTCTGTTTCCAACAGAAGGGATGTTAATAAATAAAAATAATGCAATTAGAAGACCATATACGTCCATATAAGAAAGTTCTTGTCTAAAATATCTGAATAATAATCTTAAATTAAAACACAGTTAAAAGTCTTCTTTCATATTAACATTATTGTGAATGTAAACAGATAAAACCTATCTTACTACTTACCGAACCCTCCACTAAACATAAATATCATCAATAACGCGTCAACCGACTTTATTCTCTACTCAAAGCCGATCAACCTCCTCGATAAGACAGATTACACATCTGCCAACGTGATTGTTGGTGTTTAGAACCTTATTTATGAGGTTCCTGTGCATGCCTCGGAACAAATAATTACCCCTATATGCTCATGTGTTGCATGTAAATTACATAATTCCGCTTTCATTAATTAACCATGGATCCCCGGTCGGGACAGTTTTTCTGGGTGAGGTTTCTATCGGGTTTTTCTTCACCTGTAAGACAAATGTCAGGAAAACTTCAAGGTCCAAACGGTCCCCGAAATCATATGGTCATCATCATCATCCTTATCATCATCCTTCACCGGTGTGGAAAGCAACGGGAAACTACCACACCTACAATTCCCTAGTAAAGCTGCAAGCATAGCATGAAAATGCTATGATTGCAGTGAAGGACCTGCCTTCGGGCAGAATTACTATGGATGGAATGCAATTTTTGAGAATTACCGAAAAATTAAATGAATCGATTAACAATGGGAACACGACGCTGGGTATAATCTTGAATTTCCAAAAGAAACGTTTGATAATGACTGGCACCGGGGACGTATTTACAAAGTGCTAAGTTTTGAAACTCCTTTATTTTTAATAAAAGTTATTAATGATTACTTAAATAACAGATCTTTTAAATTTATACACACGGGTGCCAACTCCCAAACTAAAATAATTACAGCGGGAGTACCACAGGTATATATATTATCATAAGTAATGCCACGAGTGATATCCAATTTATCTACAGGATTTTGATAATCAAGAGTGGCATTTGTTAGGACTATTCAACGAATAAAATTAAGATGTTTATACAAAAATCATTATTTAAATATAGTTATTTTAAAACATTTATATATTTAATGTAAACGGCGATGTTTGAAATCAAATAAGAAAATTTTTTATGTTTCATTTGTTCATCCACTGCAACTAGATTATATTATTTATTGCCAAATAGTATCGCAAAATTGTAAGAATGCACCTGGTGGAGAAAATATCCAACACATCAAACTGTATATTATAACCAACATTAAAGGTTATTAATTCTTTTTTTTAGGAAACAACTCCGTAAAATCATTATTAAAAACACAATTATTGAACACACAATTATCAAATGTGTAGTTCGAAGGAATATGTTCATCATTTGTTCGAGAGTCAGTCACGACAAAATAATGCTCTGACCTGTTCAGAATATTAAAACAGAGGATCTTTCTTCATTTTGGTAAACAGAATTCGATAAATATCGAGGTGAAACACGACTGTCATTGCTTGTAAAACAACATCCGTTGAAACGTGTTTGGTCATTGATTCCCATTTGGAGCACGAGTTAAATATATTATATTATATTATATTATATTATATTATATTATATTATATTATATTATATTATATTATATTATATTATATTATATTATATTATATTATATTATATTATATTATATTATATTATATTATATTATATTATATTATATTATATTATTATATTTATATTATATTATATTATATTATATTATATTATATTATTTATATTATATTCTATTATATTATATTATATTCATATTATATTATATTATATTATATTATATTATATTATATTATATTATATTATATTTATTATATTATATTATATTATATTATATTATATTATATTATATTATATTATATTATATTATATTATATTATATTATGTTTTTACTGTCGATTTGCGAATAAGATCAAATATAGATGTTTCTGTTTCTGCATCGAATATGAATCATAATTATGCTTACTACTCGATGCAAAGGCAGCTAACGGAATTAGAAACATGGTGTACTAATTGTAAACTAAAATAAACGATGACAAAACTCTATGTGTAACTTCACTAGAAAAAAGAGCATTAAGAAAATCTCAAATTTAGTTTTATTTAATGAAGGTATTGAATATAGTTTCAAAGTTAACTATTACTTCATATTTTTGGGTAGTAATTTAGAATGGGGTGCACATACAAAGTATACCATGGTAAAAATAGAACACGGCAGAAGATCCCTGTGGCCACTGCTAATCACATTACCTACAATACATTTAAACATTAAATATATGATAATTTACAAGCAACTCATCAGGAGCTCAGCCACTTAGCGGCCAGCTCCTGGTGCGATACAAAAACTCTAATAAAACAACTCCAAATGAAAGGAAACAGAATTATCAGGAAGATATTGCAAGCAGCTGATACATAACAAATACTGAGATTAGACAAAACTTAAACCATAAAGATATAACAGAATTAAGTCGGGAGATCAAGGTAGATGAGAAAAGAAAAAGTATTGGCAAATAATTTATTGATATCAAACAAAGGGAGAAAAAATGCAGTGAATGGCATGTGGCCACAGTGTGACATATTCCATTTCAACTATTTAATGTATATAAATGAATGTTTGTTTGTTTGTTCGTACTTTATGCGCTGCCATACCGTTAATCCGATTGTGATGGCGCTTTTTGCAAAATGTTTAGGACATTCTCGGGATGAACACAGATTATAAGAGAGTTGCGATATTCAACTCCTACGCCTTTAAAAATCGCCCTTTACAGGGGAAAACGTGAAAAAAGTAGCTCTTTGGACGCTTAAATGGCTTAGCTGCCTAAACCATAACAAATACACAAAATTAATGTACACAGAATTGAATATCTCAAAAAGGTCTAAAAAAAGTCCGCGTATGTTTATCTATCACGGATAACTCACAATAACAATGTTTGTCTTTCATTGATGCCATGAAAATCGTGACAAGTACGTACAAGCTTAGCAGCACATGGCGGGCAATATTTTATTGATAAAGCACAATAACGAATTTTGTCTTTTAACTCATTTATGCCAAGAAGATCGAGATAAATAGATTCTCGGGCAACACCGGGTAATCAGCACGGGGAATCCTTAAAATATTTTAAATATACATTTATAATTATTTTTCATTATACTTATTCAATAATCATAAGAACCACATTATTTTTTGTCTTTCAGCTCATTTATGTCATGAAGATCGGGATAAGTAGATTCCCGAACAAAGCCGGGTAAACAGCACGGGGTATCTAAAAATATAAATGTATAATTATTTTTCCTACCACTTATTCAACTAAACATAAAATAACGTTAATTTTCACTTATTTAGTCGTAGCAGCGCACGCCGGGTATTAGCAAGTTTCAGATGAATACGTCGCCCGGGTTAAAGAGAATTTTAAGTAAAAGGGTTGATTTTCATTGCTGAACAAGTTTGCTACTTCAGATAAAAACTAATTTCGGTAAGAGTTTCAAGTGTTACACGATAAAATTACCTCTATCAAATGATGTTGATACCCACTGTATATACAACAGGGCAGGCTTTTATTTATTTGGGACTGGCATACGTAGCACAAGAGTAGACTTGGCAATAACTTAATTTACTAGGTTTATAGTTCACTTGATTGACAATTACTAACTAAACGAAATATCAAATCGCCTTAGGGTTATTTATGCTATAATTTAGGTAACAGCCTTTTGACAGTCGAGGGCATTATTATTCCAAATTGTATATAAGTAGAAACAGCATTTTTTTTCAAATCATTTTCAAAATTTGTTTGTTAGGTACAAACCTTTACAGAAATTAGAATTTATAAATTAGATTAATTAAATAGGGTAACCGCTGAAAAGTGGAGAGACTCTCAAAAGTAAGTTAAAGTAAGTAAGATTCATTAAATAACTTTAGGTTTAGATCAAATTATATAAAGTACCACAAACTATAAACCTAATATACCTTAAGGCGAAGTATGATTTATACATGTCCAATAATAATACAAATACTACTTGACATAACTCTCACGTGATTTCTGTGTATTTACACGCTTTATATTAGCCTGACCTGTATCTGTCTATGTAACGGAATCTTCGAACAAGATTTTCACCCACTTAAAAACATTGGATCGACTTCAAACTTTGTATATTTGTAAAGGACCCATGACAATACAGTAATTTCATAATTGTTTTCTACAATCCTAAACAGAATCATCAGAAAATCAAAAAATAAAAACCGGTATAAAGGGTTGCGGACTTACCGACCTCTTTATTCAATCGTTGTAAGAGCTCAGGTGCTAGAGCGGTGAACGGTAGTGGTATATAAGTTCAGTAATCCATAGGTCGCTGGTTCAAATCCGGCCCGGAGGATTTTTTACAAGAGTATTAAGCAATTAAATTTTCATGCGATTCCGGTTTATGACAATCAATTAGGCCTAAACTAAAAATTTTAAAAATGAATAATAGTTTAAAAAACTAAAACAACACGCATTATTAGAAATCCAAACTAAAAAATAAAAAATAAATAATAGTTTAAGAAAATTAAAACAACACGCTTTATTAGAAAACCTAAATAAAAATGAAAAATAATTTTAATTTCAACACGCTTGGGATAAAATTAAAGTGGTCAACAAAAAAATCATCTCCAACACATCTAGAAAAAACTAGATTTATCTACAAAAAAATCATTTTAACATCAAAAGCGTGGGTGCTTTTTATGGTTTTTACGTTTTCTTCTTAGAGACTTTACACTTACCAAGATCTGTTTATTATCAAATATATTAAATGATATAGAGCACCCCACGCTTTTGATGGTAAAATTATGTTTTTTTTTTGTAGATAATTCTAGTTTTATTCTGTGTTGGAGATAATTTTTTTGTTCACCACTTTAATTTTATCCCAAGCGTGTTGGAAATTAAAATTATTTTTTATTTTTTAGTTCGGTTTTCTAATAAAGCGTGTTGTTTTAGTGTTTTAACTAAAGCGTGTTGTTTTAGTTTTTTAACTATTATTTATTCTTTCTTTACTCGAATCCATGTAGTGATCATCTCTACGAATTGTAGGGACCACCCGTAACAAAACGTCTCTCTAAAAAAACGTTAAACGCTAATTTATACAGTAATTATTCTCGCAATAATATTATATGAATACAAAACATAGACACTTACTTTTAGGGAGTCTATTTTTATGTAGCATACGCTATTAGTTAGGTTGGATTTTGTCTCTTAGGTTTTAAGATGACTTCTTCTCGAGAAATTGCTATTTATTATAACTTGATCGTTCAAAAGAATCGTCGCTAGAATAATGTAAATCATTTTTAAGTTGTAATTCACTGAACTGAACTGGTTCAAAAGAGGCACCTACTACATAATTACCAAATTATTATCAAACGTTGGTTAAGTAAATTCTGCAATTATAGCGCAGAAGACTTGTTAATGTTTTCAATATTTTAATTGGCTTATAATTGTGTACTATTATGTTCTAGTGCTTATTGGATCAATATAGAAGATAATTATACGTGCAAGACATTGTGAATTTCTGGTGGTGAACACTAGCAGGACTCTCAAGAAATAATTAATATCTGTTTTTTCTTCGCCAATTTAGAGAGCATCCCAACCGAAGTGCACGAAGAAAACTTGGTGAAATGTTTCATCATCATCTGCTGAAATATCGTCAATTTGCAGCACTTCAAATCTCTAAACCTTAAAATTCTTATAGCATAATCCCTAAAATAATGACTGATAAATATAGTTTCTTACAATTTTACTCGAGCTAAAAATAATGTATGTATTATAGCTTACTTACTTACTTACTCACTGGCACTATCGAACCCGTAGGTTCATGGCCGCGCGGACATAAGTTCTCCATACATCCCTATCCTGAGCCAATGCTTTCCAATCATTCCCTGTATAATCTACTTCCCTCAAATCATAGTTAATGTTGTTCTCCCACCTCATTCTTGGTCTACCAACTGGGCGTTTTCCTTCTGGCTTTCCTACAAGAAGTTTCCATGCACGTCTTTCATTACGTGCAACATGTCCTGCCCATCGCAGTCTACGAGACTTAACTGTTCTTATTATATCTGGCTTCCTATAAAGACCATGTAGTTCATTGTTATGTAGTCTTCTCCATTCACCTGTCTGTTCATCTCTCTTTGGTCCAAAAATTTTCCTAAGAACTTTATTCTCAAATACTCGTAATCTCCTTTCCTCCCTTAAAGTAAGAGTCCATGTTTCGCACCCATATAATATAACTGGTAGAATAATAGCTTTATATATTTTCAGCTTAACGTTTTTTCAAAGGAGTTGGGACATCAAGGGTCTCTGCAATGCATAATAGCACGCATTTCCAGAATTGAGCCTATGTTTAATTTCTTTGTGCATCTCATTCCTATTTGTGATGATTGTTCCTAGGTATTTGAATTCAGCCACTTCCTCAAAATTTCCCTCATTCGTCATTAACTGTCCATTTCCATTATATAACGAATTTCTACGTGTGACCATATATTTAGTTTTACTGATATTTACTTCCAGTCCTAATTTCTTAGTGTTACTCAATAGTGTGTGCGTGTTGGCCTTTAGTATCTCCTCGCTATCGGCCAGTAGTACTACATCATCAGCATAAACTAACAGCTTATTAATACCATTCAGTTGTAAGCCTTCCTCATTCTCTAAAGATTTAATGGCATGCTCTAGTACAAAATTAAATAGTAGAGGAGATAGTGCATCTCCTTGCTTCAACCCATTGTGGATTTCAAAAGGGTCCGAAAACTGTTTGCCTACACGCACTCTACTCTTTGAGCCATTTAGACACATTCGTATAAGTCTAACTAACTTTTTAGGAATTCCCGAACTCCAGCAGGATACTATATAACTTCTCCCTCTTAATTGAATCATATGCTTTTTTGAAGTCTACATATAGTTGATGTACAGTACCATTATACTCCCATTTCTTTTCTAAAATCTGTCTTATACCAAAAATCTGATCTGTTGTAGACCTGTTTCTTCTAAATGCACATTGATGATCTCCTAGAATGTCATCAATATAGGGAGTAAGTCTGCTTAATAATATATTTGTTAGAATTTTGTACGAAGTTGAAAGTCATGAGATGCCCCTATAGTTGTTGCAATCAGTTTTATCTCCTTTCTTATAAATTGGTACGATAATTGATTCCTTCCATTCATCTGGAAAAGCTTCTTTTTCCCAAATCATACTAAGCAACCAGCGTATCTTGTCCATCAATTTTTCTCCCCCTGATTTTATCAGTTCTGCTGGGACCTCATCTGAACCTGATGCTTTATACATCTTCAATTTTTCAATTGCCATTTCAACCTCTAATGCAATTGGCTCTGCGACTAGCATTTCTGCTGTCTGTAACTTATCCTCCTCAATGTCCTGTTCTGTATGTACATTTAATAGCTGATTAAAGTAACTTTTCCATCTATTTAATATACTCCTGGAATCTGCAATCATATCCCCATTTTCATTCCGAATTATGTTTGTTCTAGCCTGAAACCCTTTCTTCTCTATACTGATTCCCTGATATAATTCTCTAATGTTCCTATTGTTTGCATTCATTTCAAGATCATTAATCTTCTCTCTCAAATACTCCCTCTTTTTACTCTTTAGTAACTTGGTGGTTTCCCGTCTAACACTACCCAATTGCTCTAAATTTACCTCATTTGGCTCGTGTAACCATTTCATTTTTGCTAGCTTTCTTTTCTTTACAATGTCGGCACATTCCTCATCAAACCATTTCTTGTTTTGCCTCTTTTTTAAACAACCAATGCTTTCTGATGCCGACAATTTAATAGTATCTCTTATAGCCTCCCATTCTTTATTTATATCAGTTTCTTCTTAGTTTGCCACATTGTCATCTGAAGATTCCAATACTTCAAATCTATTAGCAATTTTGATTTGGTATTCTTGCCGCATTTCATCATTTTTCAAGTTTTTTAATTCATGTTTTACAGAATCATCTTTAGCGTTTGTTCCTCTCATAAGCGATAGCCGTTGTCTTATTTTCACTCTGATCAGATGATGATCCGAATTGCAGTCTGTCCCTCTAATTGATCTAACATCAATGATGCTACTGTGCCAGCGTTTATCCACTAATACATTATCTATCTGGTTCCGAGTTTCTCCAATAGCGGAACAATATTTAGAAAATGGTAAAATTTCCAGTTCTTATTATTACAGATTATATCTTTAACATTAATTGATATTACTGGTAGCATAAATCGTTACAATTTTCATCCACAACACAGTGACACAGTAACGTTATAAATTTATGTAATTTAACGCCCTGACATTAGGAGCAAAGTGACTTATCGGTAAACGTCCCATTATAATTCGCCATCAGATTAAATTGGAAGTTTTTTAAAGCAGGACTAAGCTTCATAAGGTCCTAACGCATGACACTGTCGCTATCACAAACAAAACACAACCAAGTGATGGGAAGATGTTAAATTGGTGTAGATGTTATGCAAGGTGGTCATGGCCAGTTAAGATTTGAAATACAGCAACTGAATTTTTTCCTTGACATGTTTTATAAAAGGTGGTGAGTTGCAAGAAGCGTGTTCATTTTCGTATAACGTGATTTTTCTATAGCATTGGTACATTTTTTGTTTACATTTTTATTGACTATTTCTTCAAGGATTTGATTTAGTTGCGGGCCTTGGTTAATGTGCATGTTATTTCATTACCTTGTATTCCACAACGGGAAGGAATCCATTGGAGTTTAATTATTTTCTGGATACGTTCGAAGTCTCTGAATAAGGCTTCAATGTTTGAAACATGAGAACCTGACAGATGTTTTGTGTGTCAAAGCCTGTATTGCTGATATTTTTAATCAGAGTAAAAGACCACATTTTTAAACGTTTTTGCATTTCAGTTATTGAAGGTAACATTTATTTATTTTTTCCATCTGAGCTGATGCAGTAGATTCCATTGGTACAGAGGGGGAATACACCGGCTCCAATATTACCTCCAACCACTAGCTGAGAGCCAATATGTGTATATATATTTATATCAAATTCTTATTCTTATTCTTCTTCCAAATAAAATAAAGGCCTAAAGCTTGTAATGGTTTCAGTGAAGCATTCTCGGTCTATCTTATGTAGAACATCACAAAGATCTCTTCCCTTGAGGACGGTACTGAAGCATGACTTAACCTATAACCTTTCATCTTAAGGAAATTACTGTTAACAGTTCTCAATACAGTTGTTTCAGTTTCATGTTTCCTAATATATTCAGCCAATATTAGCTTGTAACAGCCATAGTACGCGTTAAACTTAGAGTCATGTCCTGAGCGATGTATTTTGTTTCTTTCCGAGACCTACAAAACTCAACAAACACGCTAATCTACAGATAAGTTTCATATAGATTAAAATTAGTGACTGTACTTCTAGTAGTTAAAATCTCTGCGGACAATTAAAAAAAAAACAATATAAGACCTAATATTTATACCTTAATAACTTATTAAAATAAACAAACGCATTTATTTCTTCATTTTAATTTTCAATCAATATGTAATGAAAATATATATTACACAGCATATAAGGATTTACTCTCTGAACTGAGAGAATCCAGTTATTAAAAAAACAATTGATTTAAGATCTGTAAGACTTATGAATTTGAAAATTCGCTCAAAATAACATTAATGTATTATTTCCTCTCATCACAAAATTCTGTAAATATTATACAACATATAAAGTAATTGTTTATCATAAGTAATGCCACGAGTGATTTCCAAATTATCGATAAATTCACGACTCACGAAGTGAGGAGTGAATTTATCTAGAGAATTTGGAAATCAAGAGTGGCATTTGTTAGGACTATTTAACGAATAAAATTAAGCTGTTTACTCACAAATCATTATTTAACTATAGTTATTTTAAAATATTTATATATTTAATGTAAACGGCGATGTTTGAAAACAAATGAGAAACGATAGGTACGCTTCTACTGCTTCATTTGTTTATCACTGCAACCAGATCATACTATTTATTGCCAAAGGAACGCAATATTGTAAGGAGAGCTTTCTTTAATATAGTAATTATAACACTGATAAATATTTGGTGAAACACGACTCTGATTGGTTGTAAAACAGAAATCATTGAAACGTGATTGGTCCATTGACTCCCATTTGGGGCATGAGTTAAATAATCAAACAAACACATTATCAGCTCTATGTACACTTAGCAAAAAAAAAGTTGAACTTTACTCGAAATGTCGTAATTCGCGTAATATTGTCGAACAATCTTAAATATCTAGAAATATGTCTCTTTTATTGATATTTAACTATTTATGACCATTGAAACCAAATACAACGTATTTAAAACATTTAACAATGAATTACCCCCGTGAAACACAGCTCTAGCACCTCGAGCATGCGCGGTGGGTCATAATGGACTCGGCGTTTTCAAGCGGCTTAATCTTTTTCTTTTTCCTAAGTGTTCATTTCTTATTTGCTGGATATTACGTAAGTCTTCTTATTTTTAAACACGCATTTTTAGTAAAAAATGTTGTAAGATTTTTGTTTACATTTTAAAAAGAGAAAAGTATTGTTATGTTTATGTTCGCTATTCTTCAACACTTGATATATTAAAAAAAAAACTAAAAATTTATTCCTGTTCTAGGGATGGCGTGAGGAAAGAAGATACAAGCACTGCACAGTGATTCACAATGCGGAAAAGGGGCAAAAATCTGGAAGTCACAATTTGGCTAACAAATTCAGGCACATGCGTAAGATTTAAAATTACAAGTGTATACGAATATGTGACTCTGCATAATTGATGCGAGGACTTTTAATTAGTTGTTAGGTGCAAAATATTAGTTAATTACAGATTTTAACAAACAACCTATTTGCGAGATACTTCAGTAATATATTAATCTATAATCATAGATAGGCGTATTAATTTAGAAAATAATAATAATTATTATTATATCTATTTATTCACAGATTTTTAAAGTTTATACACATCTCCCTGTGCTTAAAGTTGTGTTTTCCTTGTACATTCGTCTTTATCTTCCCACTCCATAACCTCCAGAACTGTTGCTGTCATTATTACTTGTATCCTAGTGTTGACGACTCTCGAAAATTCAAGCCTGAAAGTCGGGCTTAAGTCGGGGCGGAAGTAGGTCGTAAGTCGGGCAGAAGTCGGACGGTAATCGACGGACGTCAAGCGGTAGCCGGCTGGAAGTCGTGGCTGGAAGTCGTGGCTGGAAGTCCGTGGCTGGAAGTCGTGGCTGAAGTCGTGGCTGGAAGTCGTGGCTGGAAGTCGTGGCTGGAAGTCGTGGCTGGAAGTCGTGGCTGGAAGTCGTGGCTGGAAGTCCTGGCTGGAAGTCGTGGCTGGAAGTCGTGGCTGGAAGTCGTGGCTGAAGTCGTGGCTGGAAGTCGTGGCTGGAACTCGTGGCTGGAAGTCGTGGCTGGAACTCGTGGCTGGAACTCGTGGCTGGAAGTCGTGGCTGGAAGTCGTGGCTGGAAGTCGTGGCTGGAAGTCGTGGCTGGAAGTCGTGGCTGGAAGTCGTGGCTGGAAGTCGTGGCTGGAAGTCGTGGCTGGAAGTCGTGGCTGGAAGTCGTGGCTGCAAGCCACGGCTGAAAGTCGGGCAGAAGCAGGGGTGTCAGGGGAATGTGGTGGCGGAATTTCGGGCAGACGTTCTGCGGAAGTAGAACTGGAAGTGCGTCGAATGTCGGGCGGAAGTTCTGCGGAAGTCGGGCGGATATCGGGCTTGAATTCGAGCGGATTTCAGGGCGGATGCCGGGCGAAGTTGGGAGGAAGTCGGCGGAATTCGGGAGGAAGTCGGCGGAATTCGGGGGGAAGTCGGCGGAATTCGGGGGGAAGTCGGCGGAATTCGGGAGGAAGTCGGCGGAATTCGGGAGGAAGTCGGCGGAATTCGGGAGGATGTCGAGCGAAAGTCGGGCAGAAGTCGGGCGGATGTCGGACGGATGTCGGGCGGAAGTCCAATAGTATGAATGCATAAGTATGTTTAACACAATTATACGTAGTGAGTGGCATTAAAATAATTATTAGAAAAAGGGTTGATAATTTGAAAAAATTGAAATAAAAGTTCAGTTTTTGTAATGCTTAATTTAACGTCCCCAAAATTATATCTAAAAATTAGTATAAAGGTTAATTTTTTTGGCAGATTGTTACAATCTACTTTCGTAGTAAAACTGTTCACATGTTTTCCTCTAACGAAAAGTAAAGATTTTGATTTTTTTTCCGGTTCTTTGACATTTTGTATCACTGTGCACTGGGCGGCTGAACTACATGCGACAGTAGCCACTCCGGCGAACAGGTGAGCAAATGTAGTATGAATATGCGATATTTTCAATAAACAATTAGAGCAAACCTCATTCTATATATAAACATCATTTTTTTGACCTGTGAATTTCGATTTATTATCTTATAGAAAAATATGCAGGACATTAAGATAATAATGGAAATACTCAGAAGGAAATTTTACATTAAATATTTGCTATTAAAACGGTTGTGACTATCTGAAATAAACACTGTTTACAACGTATATGTTATTTTACCTAGTTATTAGAAAACTATATTCCAAAAACAATTAAAAATCAGTTTGCAGAGGACACTTCAAGTTTAAATATGATTATTTAAAAACGACAAAATATAATATTAATTATGTTAGATTATCTGGACTGTACATTTATATGCTACCAGAGTACTGGATATATAGGTCTTATTATGTATATAAATGTAAAGTCAGTATATATTAGTAATACCCTTCTCTCTTTAAACTAATTACTGTGAAAATTATTATTAAATGTATATAAAATATATTCCTTGGTTTGATGTTTCCATTGAATTGTTTAGGAACGGAGACAGTCGGGGCGCGATATCAGTAAAGTCATGGAGGAAGTAGATTTCTTTACTTAGGTGTGCGGATATGCACGGCGAGACTGATGATAGCAGAGGACAACCGTTAATAATACATGTATAGGTAAAGTTTACATTTTAATTCTTAATTTGTTTATGTTTTTTAATTTACCAATATTTACTCAATTATTGTTTTAATATAATTACTTACTTATTAAGAAAAATCCATAACAACATAGTTAAAATCTTTCTATTTTTATTCTAATGTAAAATGTTTTGTGTATAAGTACATAATGGAACAAATCACTGTAACCTACGCTACTTTCAGATATTTTCAGAACATTACTTTAACATAATATCCAGCAAATATCCAGTGGTATAATTGAAAATGCCTATGAAATTATTATAAATAATATATTTTGTAATAATATTTACAGACCTCTGATAATGTGATTTTCTGTTTGTTTTCTCGAATAAGTCCAAGAATAGTGAGAAATATTAAAATATTAATTTTAAAATCATACTGATCTTTGAAAAAATAAGGAAAACTACAACCATATGTATGTATATTTTAAACCTGGAAATAAATAATTATTGTTATTCAATTTCATATTTACTATTATTATATTATGACTATTGTTTTTACCCGAAGAGAACCAAAACTGACAGCTGCTGTCTTATAACTCGGTGTTGATTCTCTAAAGGCTAGAAGAACCTGGTCCTCCAGGTTGGAGATTTTAGTAATGGGCTAGCTCCCTGTTCTAGAGATATAAAATGTATTCTCCTATAAGACCATGGATTCCGTATCATAGACTTACAACTCATAAAATATCCTAAAACCTCAAATAAATAAAAAAGAGAGCCACTGGGTAAGATTCGTCAGCCCATAGACGCCTGTATTAGAATTGGGCGCTAATTATCCGAGTTGTATTCTATTTTGTTTGATTTACTTTTTTTTAATAGAGTTCTTAGCTTTTCCTTACTTTGTCAACTTCAATAAAATAAATGTTGGATATTTCAATCTTAACTGAAGGGATAATAAGGGGCGCCTGGAAGACGGAGTTACGTTTCCCCGATGACATGTTGGGTGATTAATAATAACGAAGCACCAGGAGAGTCCTTAAAGCAAAACTTAGTTCAAATCCAGACCATGAGTGACCATAGGAAAAAGTCCATGCTCTGACCGGCAATCCAACCCGAGGCCTCATGAACTGTAGTCAGAACCTCTGACCACTAGGTCATGGAGCTGGTCACCATACATATATAATTGTAATTACACACTACAATAACACAGAACACGCATTTTTAATAATTTTTCGTTTGTAAAGTTTTGTATTCAACATAATTGCATTTATCAAGAGAGATCTAACTTTAACGTTTATGCTAATTCCGAGCTAAGTTCCAGTTGTGTTTGTAAACAAAGCAGATACATGACTGCATTTTGATTGGTCGAATGACGATTTTACTTTTGAGCGAGCAAGAAAATGTAGTTCCCTCTAACACTAAATAAATAAATAACATTAAAATATATAATATCTAGCACGTGCCTACATAAGTTTTATAGGAGCCTCTTAAAATATATAATTACAATTTTAATAGGTTAAATATGTATCGTATAATTCCTACGCATCCGCAATTCAGAATTCGTTGAAATTTCAGTTGTTTCAAAATGGCAACTTCTCAAGAATTCCTAAAATATTGGAAACGAAAGCTATAGAAATGCGGAGAGGAACAAATTATTTTGAATGTTTTCAAAGAGTTTAGTGAGGATTATCCCATTTTAGTCTTTGAGGATGTGAAAATAACAGAATTTACAGGTGAGTTAGCATGGAGCATAATATATTCTGCTTATAATGTAAATATACATAAAGTCTATGTGTGGACATAATGGAAAAATCGCAGGGTTGAACGTCTGATTTTATATGCTCATATGTAATTGCTTTGTCATAAATATTATATATAAATATCAATGTTGGTTTGTTTGTTCGTAATCTATGCGCGTCCATACCGTTGATCCGATTTTGATGGGGGTTTTTCAACATGTTCAGATGATTCCCGGGATGAATATACGCTACAAGAGAGTGTGATATTCAACCGCTTCACCCCTAAAAATCACACTTTGTAGTGAAAACGTGAAATTACGCTGCCTAAACCATAACAAATTCACCAAATTAATGTACACAGAATTGAACATCTCAAAAAAACTCTACAAAAAAGTCCGCAACGGCATGTGTTTATCTTCCACGGATAACTCACAATAACCATTTTTATCTTTCATTGATGCCAAGAATATGGTGATAAGCAGATTCTCGAACAGTGCGCGGCAGGTGGTAAAAAACATATTAGCATTTATTTATGAGTAGCAGCGCACGCCGGGTATTAGCTAGTAAATAATAAATGGAAGTTGCTAATTATTCTCTCCAGTCTTATTTCCTGTTAAGTACGATGTTGCCTAGGAACAACGTTTCTGTCGACAACAGTTCAGTTCACAATTTGTTCATATGGTGAATAAAAATAACATCACAGTTCCCTCAAGAGACCGGTCGGCGGAGAAATAACTTAAACAAGTTTTTTACAGAACAACTGGAACTTAGCTCGAAATTAGTACAGGTCATATACGTGTATTTACTTCATTGTGTGTTTATTTATATAATATAGACCTAATTATATTATGAAAATGGTGGATACGATAAAATAGGCACTTCTAATGGCATTACAAACCTGAATTTGCTTTGATGATTGATGAAAAACCAAATTCAAGTTTATCGGCACTGGGTTTTGAATTCGGGACCTATCAAATATGAATCCAAAACTTGCCGCTTTAGCCACCTCGCTCTATATCCACATGTGAGATAAAATACATACCTCACATTCCCCAGTTTTAATGGAGCTACAGAAATTAAAGATTATAAAGAGAAGAAATCAGAAATAAAAACAGAAGGAACACATTAAAAACAAAATACTGTTACAGAATTGTCTCAGTGTCACAAGTAGGCCTAAAATATATGATCGTACTTGAAATACATTATAAAATGGACAGTTAATAAAAATGTTTGAAATTTTGAAGAAGTGGCCGAATTCAAATACATAGGGACAATAATTACAAACAGAAATGATGCGAAGAAAGAAATTAACACAGGCTAAATTCTGTAAATGCATCCTATTATTATCACAGGGATTCTTGTCATCTCTAACTTCACAAATAAATACCTTAAACTAAAAATATATAGGCCCTGATATGATTATTCTCCGAGTTACATATATATGCGAAACACTTTTATGTAGTGAGGTAGTTAGTTCATAAGAAATATTTGCACCCAACAGGAATTCCGTGGCGATGCTGGCGGGGGTATTTGTGTTTTTCAAGTCCTCAGAAACTAAACTAGCAGTTGTATAGTTACACATTTATAGCTACCTCGTCCTTGATTGGAAAACCTTGCCGAGAAACCACACAAAGTAGGAATTCAGAACAGAATATCAAATAGCATCAATGTTGGAAGAGAAATTTTGACTTTTCAGCGTTAGAAATGGTGGAAGAGAGAACAACGGGTAGGAGGAACACTTTATCTGTAGAAAAGGCGTCTCTCATACGGAAGAAAAGTTTAAACAAACCAATACGTTCAATCAGTGTTATGTCCTAATTGATAATCAACGGCACCCTTTAAAAGGTAAACTAATTAGTGTCCCAATTATAATCTAGGGGAGAAAGGACCAACCAGACCTTTTCTTACAAGCTTGATGTTATATTACGTGCCCTAAATCCAGACAGGTGACACTGGTTTCTAGTCCTTTCCGAAGGAACATATACTTACGAAATTTACGTCCTAAAAAATTCATAAACTCCGGCAGGGTTTGTTCCCGTGAACTTTAAAACCAGAAGCGAGCTTGATAAGCTCTAGTCTAGAAAGATCGATTTCACGTCTAAGAAGAAGGGAAAAAAATAAGAAAATGCTCTAATCGTATGCATGTTGCATTCTCAATGTCGTATTAACAGAAAATGTAACATAACGTAACTTTTTTAAAAAATAAAACTGTGCTTACGATTATTTAAACACGAGGAAACTTGTAATTTGATTTCTAAATCTATATGGAGCTTTTTTCCTACGTTCAGCAAATAATTATATTAAAAGCAGATACATTTCGCAATAGTAAATTATTATGCGAGGTTGGGAAGTGGCTTTACAGAAGCGAGGAAATTATTAAAAACCGAGTGATAGCAAGGTTTTTAATTTCCGAGATTCTGCAAAACACTTCACAAACATGTGTCGTATATTTTGTTGCACGATGGTGTTTTCAAAATTATAAATAATAGTAAAATAATAACATATTTGTTGGAAATATTTACGTTTATTATAAACAACTGAAAGACGTTAGCAGTCTGACCGATGTATATTTGGTAAATGCCAAAATTAATTTAGTTGAGACTACAGCAGGCCGTGACACCAATCAGGGGCAAAATGGCGGCAAGTGTGAATTTATTGTTCTATATTATTTCAAACAAATCTCAGTTCATTTAAAATGCAGTGATTTGTTTGGTATAATGTAAATTCACACTACCGTTTGGATATATTTTTTGTATATACATTGTACGTAGTATAGGCTACATAGAGGGCAGGGGTTTTACTTTCCGCCCTTGTTAGGTAATTTTCTATATTACAGCATAATTATTTAGTTATTTAGCCTATAGGTTGGCAACCCCTAAATATAGGAAACTGAACTTTCAATCATGATCGCCATTCCTGTAAGTACGACAGAACGCATTATCGTGCAAAAAAATTATTGTAAAAATGTCCTTTGTTACTAAGTGATAACAATAAATTTGACGTAATAACTGTATCGCAACGAGGCAACGTCACTTAATGAGAAAATAGAAAATATTTTTACAAATTAAATTTTAAAATACTTTAACATTTCTGAGACTGAATCCGGAAGTGTTTCATCCATCTGTATGTACCGTGGAAATGTATGTATAGACCTTCCTCTATCAGGTAAATATTCAATTACATATGTTATCATGTTTAAATGAAGGATAAAGGAAAAATCCAAGAATGTCACTTTTCCGTGATTAAAAACTGCCTCTTAATTGAGGCGATTAGAAACAAAGGGATGTAAATGATTTTTTTATTAATATTTGTTTCGAGTTAACGTTTCACCGCGAAGTTATAATTTTGAATTACCTATGATTTTCTGCACAACTTGCACTTTTTGCTTCTAACTGCCTCAGTTATACAACTTACCTACTTTTTTAAACATGTGCCTAATTTGGAAGACAAGTAAATCCATGATTTAAACAGAAAATAGAAAATTACGGTTTTAAATGATATTAATAAAATATTAATATTTTACAGATTGGAATCAATACTGTTTAATCTGTATAGCTGAGATTTACAGACAACGCTTCCTCTATCAGGTAAATTTTAATACATTTTCAAATATCTCATTTACCAACGTTTAAATGCTCGTTATTATGATGTATATAAGGCATGTTAATTGACATTATAACAAATTTTATTGGCAAATTAGAAATATTCTATTTTATATCATTTCACATAATTTTGTGTTATACCGGTACTATTTTTATTAAACTTCTCCGTTCTTTAACCCATAAAAACTTTTGATCTACCAAATGTCTAACCACTTAGAAGTATGATTTTTTCAGAGGAAGTCTATAATCTAGATGGTATATGGGTAACATGTGATCAGCCCACCGATCCTACAATATTTATAGCCAGTTCACTCAAACTGGAGCCGCTATATTTTAGAGTTAACAACATTTCTCATGATGCTGCCTGGGCATCAGCCGCATACTGGACATAATTCCATAAGAAGAAATTTACTCATAGTAAATCAAACTAACGCACGTTCCGTAGATCCGCGCCAAGGCATGATGCTTCATCCCGATCCATTCTCAATTTTCTATATTATTAATTATCTGAAAATTTCCAGGTTAATTATTTTCTTCCATCTATTAACTTTTTATTTATAAACTCCAGGTTTTGTAATTATTTGCGATATTCATATTTTAATATAATTATTTTCATTAGTATTATAGAGCGATCCCATGAAAATGTCACACCGAGATGAACATTTTGAAATTGATGCAGGAATTTTTTTGGCGTAATATATACTTCAAGGATCAAATTTTCTGATTCTATAATATGTTGTCCCATAAGTGTATTATTTTAATCAAATGTTAGTGGTAGAACTTTTAATATTACAAACCGGTAAAACCACGCAAAATTTTACAAATTTGTTGTTTAATGATTTGGTCGTATTAATTCGTTTTATTTTACAAACTCTTTTGTTAAACCATGCTTTAGTCCTCCCTAGTCGTAAATGTTATAATATTAATTGCCTTCTAATGTTCTATATACCTTAAATGTGTCCTATAATTGTTAACTGTAAGCTATGGTCAATCAGTTTCGGAAAATGTATAAAAATTACTGTACACAACATATTAATAGATTAAATAAAATTTCCTCTTGGATTCTATGTTATCGGTACACAGCTAATAAAAACGTATTGAAGAAATGTTCTTGTAAAGTCATTATTTTTCCCGCTAGTGACCCGTGACTGACAGACTTTTTGTTGTATCATAAATATGCTAATACGCATGGTGCAGTCAGTTGCTTGCTGAACTCCGCTGAGGATTAACATAAACATGGTTTAGGAAATATGGTAGACTGTTCGGCTCAGCTGTTACATAAAATAATTACTGACCCTTTTTTTGTGTCAGTCCACAGCTGTGGTCTCGAAGTAGCGTGCTGCCGTGTCACGCAGCGGGCCCGGGTTCGATTCCCGGTCGGGACAGGCTCCTGGGTGAGGTTTTTTCGGGGGTTTTCCTCGCCTATAAGACAAATGTCAGAAAGCCTAGGGTCCAACGGTCCAAGAAAATCATCCTGCCACCATAATCATTATCATCATCATCCTTCACCGGTGTGGAAAGCAACGGGAGGCTACCACATATATAATTCCCTGGTAAAATTGCAAAGCATAGCATGGAAATGCTATGATTGCAGTGAAAGACCTGCCATGGGGTAAAATTACTATGGATGGATGTATGTGTAAATTTGAACTAAAAGACAGTTAGGGGAATCATTTAAATATATTCAGGAAAAAGATTGCAGTAAACGAAGCAGCCATACTTGTTGATTTCTCAGAAAATTATACCTACAAAGAACAAAATGAGATCCAGGAAGTTGATTGGAAAAATTAGCACAGGGCCTATCTCAATATTAACTGCTGTTGCCTAGTTTAGATGGAAGGTGACAGAGAAGTTCAGAAGAAATACTTTGTTCTAGTGTCAGGTTATGTGACACATAGCAAGTGTGCTATAGATGTTTCCGAGAGAAAAGTGTTTTTTTAATCTATAGCGATTTCTTCCAAAACTTGAGGTGATAAAAACTTCCATTTGGAGCAGCAGGTAATAGAAATAGGCCTATACATTTAGCAATGTGACACTGCTTACTTGCATATTTGGATTACGACATAAAGTGGAATTTCTTTGAATCGTAAAGTGGCTATAGATGCGATTGTTGACCAAATAAAAAGGATGGCACGAATATATGAAAAATCAGGAATGAAGATACAAAATGGTGCAGAATTATGTAATGTGAGCTGTAAAACCAACCAAAAAACTGGAGTCACAAAATGATATAGAAGAAGAAAATATTTTTTTAGAAAAACAATTTGAATATCTTGCATCTAGCACAGACTCATTGCGTATACAGCGTGATAGGGTTGGACCCGTATGTTATAGAGTATGCACAACTGTCAAACAATAAGCGCAACAAATTCATAAGTTCGTGTGTTAAAAAAAACTGAATGGCGTGACAGGCCTAGAAAGCCATTGGCTGCTAATCTCACATCCAAGTATATCAATCACAGAGGTGGACAATCGTCTAACCAACATATAGGGTGACATGTGGTCAGCATATCGGATACTCCAGCCATTATGGCTGGTTTTCTCGACCGGAACCGCTAAATGATGTAGCTGCCCAAATTATTCATGATTCTGAGCGGTCACCAATCTCATTGTGGCCGAAATTCCATGAGAAAATGTATTCTCTCATGGGGACTCGAATCAGTGCTCTCTATTGAGACATCTTGATTGAAACCATTCAGTTACAGCGTGGGACTTCATGCGTGACAGGAAACATTATTTTTATTAAATGGGTCAAGTCAAGTTAGCGGTGAAATGTTTATATAAGCGATCTGATACATCGATGTTATATGTTAGTCATCAGAGTTATGTTTTTATGGTTGTTTAAAAGTAGAATTTCCTACGTCAGCAATTGTTTACTAACTACAGCTTACTAATGCGATTTATGATAATTTGTTTTGAAAGTACATGCACTCTGATAAATAACTAACTTATTAAGAATGTGTACACATTCTGGAAAGCTTAAACTTTTTATTTCAGTGGTTCAATCTAGAAATCAAAAATATTATATCTTACATCAGATAAACTGTAATAAACTCCACTCCAAGCTCGACAGGCCTAGAAAGCCCTTGGTCTACCAACCGACCGCTGTTCTCACGTCCACATGTGTTAATCACAGAGGTAGACGATCATAAGGCAGTGTAGGGGTAACATGTGGTCAGCATGTCGGGTCACCCAGCCGTTATAATTGGTCTTATCAACCTGAAGTCGTTGCATATTGTAGCTACCCAAATGCTTCACGATGCTGGGTGGGCACCGGTCCCATACTGGCCGAAATTCAATGAGAAAATGTCTTCCCCCATGGGGACTCGAACCAGCGCAAGTTCCATAGCTCTGCGCCGAGGCTTCTTGCCTTAACCACTCGGCTATGGCGCCGAACTAAATTGTAATCAGTTATTATACACACACACACACACACACATGTATACAATTTTAGTAGGTATATTTAACAATAGAGAAGGCACTTCGTTATTAAGTATTTAATAGTTTCGTTATTTTATATAATTTAAAATGGCACATGGCAAGCGAGTTAATTTAATTACATTATTGATTTAAATTAATATTTATTTTACAGCAAAATTAAATTTAACAATTTTTGTAGAATTGATAAAGTATTTGCAGTTCTTTATTAATCTCTGTTACCGAAGCTGTTTATCTAGTTTCATAGCATTTTATTATATTTGTGTAATATTTGCATTTTGAAATTCTAAATAAAATTCAGATTCACAAAATAATGTCAGTCAGTCACACATCACATATAGGTCATAACTTCGGTATTAATTGTGATTTAGGTTTATTTTTTTATTTAAAATATAACTTGAAATATGCCCTCCAAACGGTATTTTGGAAAATTGAATTAAGGAACACATTTCAGAGAATGATGTAGATGAACATGTTAAGCTGCATGATGAGTTGACATTTATGTCAGTCAGTCACACATACTTTGATAGATAATAAATAACATTGTTTTTTCTTCAGAAGTTGTATATTTACGTACAATCTTAATCAGACACTTTTACTCTATCATATCACCTCTAATTTCAACCAATTGTAATATTTATGCAAGCATTTTGCAGCAAAAGTGTATTGTAAAGTCAGTCACATGTGGAACTGCTCAAAATTAAGAATCCCAGTTGTGAAAACTTGCTTTCGTTTCAGATGTGTCTCTGCTCGGCTGGTCAATGGAAGGAGATGTCGATGAATGAACAAAAATTAAACTCGTCTATAAGGTTATAAATGCAAACAAAACACAACGAAATTGTCATTTAGTATCATAGAGTTTATATTTTTATCTGTGATCGACTCCCACGCGCTACGCATAGAGTTACTGTTTATCTAAGTTGTTTAAGGTTATCCAATGTTTTGTTTGAAACGTGAAATTGACAACAACAACAACAGTAGGCTAACAATGAAGTTTAGGTCTCTCTTCTTTCTTTTTTTTTCAAATTATTTTCTATATTCGTACGTCTTTTGTCGTCATTTAGTGTTTTAATGCACTTTATAGTACACACGTTGCATAAATCTCATCTTGAAACTACAAAAAAGTGTATATCGTTATCAATAAAAAATATGAATAGAATTTTGTATAATGTAAATGGACAGTTGATAACAAATGAGGAAAATTTTGAATAATGTATATTACCAAAAACAATAATTACTAGAAGGAATAAACGGTAGGTGTACAATAAATTGAACATATGCTCAATCTGGAAATGCGTGCTATTATGTATTACTTGAACTCTTGTCGTCGCAACTCTCTCGAAAAAATTAAACTGAAAATATAATAAACTGTATTCTTCCAGTCATATTATAGGGATGCGAAACGGGGACTTCACTTTAAGAAACGAGAAGAGATTACGAGTATTTGACATTAAACTTGTTAGGGC
>JASPKZ010004636.1:0-34717 GCA_030220185.1 Diploptera punctata | reverse complement strand
ACGCTGGAACAACATAGGAAGTGGAGGGAAAAAGACAAAGAGCAGGAAGTAAGAAATGTAGCACGACCATGTTTTACGCAAATATATAAATATGGAAAAAAAACTCGTTGGAATATTGGAATATGTTTAAAATGTGTTAAAAAGTGTTGCAAAATGTTTTGAAAGTGTTTAAGAGTGTTTAGTGCATCAGTGGAATAAGATATAAAATTGGAAAATTTTTCTGTCCTAAAGGAAAGTACAGCCCAAAATGCCATTATAAATACATTTATGCCATTATTGAAGCACATGTCTACTGGTGGGCCTATGTTGATAGGTTATGGAACTGAGAGTCAAGTTTAAAATAATTACATAACTGAATTTCATAGAACAAAGATAAGCTGATATCAACTTTATCAGTGGGTGTTCCAAATTAGGGATTAACCAACCAATTAATCATGATTATGTTTTCTCGAATTGTTTATACATGCTCTTACACAAAAATATGACTAGCAAGTAAACGAAATTACAAAATATATACGCATATTAAGGGACGTGGCATGTGTACATATAATTTATTTCCACAGATTAATGAAACTGGAAGATAGGAACAGATTTGATACAATACCTTGTCGATGAACAAAGAACGACGGCGATATTCCAATAAATGAACACCGATTTAAACAGAATGCTGTGGCGTCAATGGAGGCCGTGACCGCGCTAATGATTCGGAATGCAGTGAAATAGTTATGTTACCACAGTTTATTAATTAATTCGTCTACATTGGAAAAAGTCCACTATCTGTCGATCACTTAATCCAGTTCAAATTAAAAACCTCCATGGTTGAGGCTGAGATTGTCTTTAAGACCCACACATTTTCCATCTAACATTCTTATGCCACTGATGCACTAAAAACGTTTCAACCGTTTATAATAACGTTTCGTACTATTTTAAACATTTTGGAAACATTTTAAAAACATTCTTACGATTTTCAAATATTTATAAATTACGCGAATATTGGTTGGTTTTATATTTATTTGCGCCATAGGTTAGTACAGTTACCATTTGATGCTGAGATCTACAATTTGTCGATTACGATTTTTCAGACATTCTTATGTCATTGTTGCACTACACTTTTAACATTTGTAATAAGGTCAGGTAACGTTTCGTATATTTTAAACATGTTCGAACGATTCTATAAACATTCCGTACGATTCTTAAATATTTGGAAGTCCACTATTTGGGTTACGCCATTATATATATATATATGTTATAATTAAATGTTTAACATTCAGAGCCAGGTTCGAATCCCGTCGAGGCATTTCTTTTTCTTATATATATATATATATATATATATATTTAATGCGTATTTTCCAGAGTATTCTTTAGTGGTTGTTTCTCTCAAAATAAAGCGTTAACAATTCTTCTATTATCATCCAGATCAGACGATGATCCGAGTTTCAATCTGTTCCTATAACTGATCTAACGTCAATGATGAAATTGTGCCAGCATTTATCTACTGATCCATGTTCAATCTCAACGTTTCCAACATTTTCGATTCGCGAACCCCTTCCCAAGGGCGCTTCCAGAACAGTTTTTAGGAGGGGGGCCATGGGTTCGTGTAAGTTTTCGGGGGTGCGTGGGTCTGTGTTAATTAACAAAAAAATGAATTTGTAATTTTAGCGTGCTAATAACATGTTTTAAACTATTTTGAGCATTTTTTAAACAGTATTTATTCAATAAACATAATATCACAACTCTTATATTGTAAGGCCGGTATTCTTGAAACCAACTCTCCTCTCGAAGTGAGTGACATGTGAGTGGCTCCGCCTTCCTATGACGTCGAGAGTATTCTTGAAACCAACTCCCGCTCAAAACTCTCGTTTTGGCCACGCCTTACTCACTTATTAATGTCAAATTCATAAGTCGGCAGTATACCTGTCTTTCGCTTTGTTCTGGTCCACAGTAGAAATGGCGGAGTTCCAAAAGTGAATAATCTTTTGGGTTTGGAGGCACAGAAGTTAATAGAAGATGTGGAAATTGAACAAAATCTACGGGATCAAGCGAATCGCCGTCGCCGCCTGTACTTTCAGGATATTCCCCGATATACAGGTAAGTCATGTAATATATGCTGTATGATTCATTATATTTTAACTTTTTCAATATGCATCGTGAGACTTCTTAAAATCTAGTGTTGTTTATTACAAACGTGAATGGAAATACTATATAAACCGATTACAAATAATTCATGTAGAGAAATAAAATATCACTCTCGTGTATAATCATTAACATGATCGTTTTTTTGTTTGTATATTACACGCAAAAAAGTGAAATTTTTATTAACTCCGGTCACATAACGAACAAAATTGGATAATAATTAGTAATTCAATAGTACGATATATATGTGTATGTATATATATATATATAATATAAGGAAAATGCAAATAAAAGATCTTCATTCAAACTACTGTAGTAGAAATTAATAAAACAATATTTCTATTAATTTTTTAATGCTTAACATTATTATTATTTAATTTAAAGAAATTAACTTCATTTCGTGTGTTTTTGTTGGGACAAGTTAGTATACGCATGATTAGTTTATTGAATAATATGCAAGCAATTTATTTTGTTAGGTTAGGAAGAGTGTAATGGGTGTATGTCAGTTTCTCATAAACTGTTTGGGAATTTATTAAGAAGGTTAGTTATTTCGATTTCACATTTATATCCTGCCACCTGGTGAAGGTTACATTAAACATTCGCGCATGTGCAGTGCTATTCTGTAGAACTTATTCATTGAATAGATGAGAGTCAAATACTAAAGTTTACCCATAATTTGCTTCACTCTTTAAATTATGCACATGAAAGATTATCTGATAATGCTTAATTTAATTTATGCTAAATTCCTCGATTCAGGAACAAATACTTAATCAAGGTGTGGCCAGACAAATATTAAATTTATTATGGCATATATATTGTGTCATACCAATTGTGAATTTATTCAATTTGTTTATTAATTCTATTCACAGGAAGTATGCAGCTTGTAGTGGCAGACCTCCCTGGCATCAGCCAAAGTACTGTGTCACCTGTCATCAGAAAAGTATCCACCTCTATTGCAGAATTGAACTACAATTTATAACATTCCCTAATGGAGATGAGGTTCGTCATCTCCATTATGAATTTCATAGAATTGCTTGTTTCCGTGGTGTAGTTGGATTCATCGATGGCACACATATAAAAATAAGGAATCCTGGAGGAGAATATCCCGAAATCTTCAGAAATAGCTTGGGCGTATTCTCCTTCAACTGTCAGGTATGTACAAAAACTAGTTAAGCAAGTATTTTGTGTGTTATTATTATTATTATTATTTTATTTCACTCCCTCTCTCCAAGCGCAACAGGCCTAGAAGGCCCTTATGCTCTTTAATTGACATCATTAGAGTTGTAATTCAAAACTGATAATGAAAGATCCAACTAATTTTTTTTAGAAGCTTTATTTTTAGAGTTCAGGTTCTTCTACGTGTCGTAAATCTACGACATGTGATCCATGGCTTCAGTTGCCTTGATCAGTATTGTAAGAAAATTGAAATAAAGCCATTAGTTGCACTGTCTTAAATATATAGCACATAAAAGCAGAACTCCAAGCAGCATCTGTGAACCATTTTAGGTGAATACTTGATATATGATGCTTTTTACCTAAATAATTTGTGCCAAGTAGGAGATTTTGTAGACCAATATCAGTGAGAAACATTTTGAAAATGTATTGTGTTAATATTGTTCTAGATTACTACCTCATACCATTTATCCCATAACATAACATAGATTTTTGCATAAATAACAAATAAAATATAACCATATTTTAATTTTTTTCATGTTTTTATTAAATATACACTTTCCAAACCTTAATTTTTCTTCCTTAATTAATCTAGGTTGGAAAGTGTTAATTTAATAAAAACTTCAAAGTATGAAGCTTTACCGTTCAAAAGTAATGTATAAATTCTCAATAAAAGTACTTCTGAATAAAAGATTCCAATTGGCATGTTGGTATTGATGGTCTTCGGACGAACGAGAATTGTATAAGTAGAAAGAAATGTTGACATTCTTATCGGTGCTCAGATGGTGTAATTGGTATTGTACTAATGTACAGAATCGGAGATCCAGGGTATAAGTCACAATTCAAGCATTATTTTTTCTTTCTTTATTAAGGTACAAGTAAATTTACAGAAAAACTGCACTTAAACTAGCATGAAATATTTTCAAAGTCCTATAGAATAACAGTGTGCATGCGCCAGAGTTTGAGAGCCACCAATAACCCACAATCGAACCATATTGATTATCATCCTCGATTACAATCCATCGCTATGAAATTTAAATGACCAATATTTGCAATAAATCCCCAAATCTATGTTAAAAAGATATATTAATAATATTAAAATTACCAAACGTTTATTAAAAATGGGTGTACACTTACTTATCGCTCCCTAATGCTGATCCAACCAGCGATAACCCAAAACAGCAATAGAAAAATCATAGACTAAGTAATATACTCTGTGGAGAAAATAGCAGTTAGCATCACAATATTTCTAACAGTGTCATAAAATTGTGATTTGCACATTTAAATAAATACTTCGAAACTGTCTAATAATGTTATAAAAATTGTTTGAAAAAGTTTAAAATATTAGGAAATACAAAATAAGTGCTATAGTTTACAATAATATAACTGAAAAATCAAGCGCTAGTAAAAGTGCAGTTGAGCCAAATTTACTTCCAATAAAACAATTGACGAAACCATCACAATTTTAACGCAATGACAAAACTGAAGTGCTTGTAATGGCTATGAATAAAAAATTAATAGTTTTTCGTTAGGAACGGCATAGTTTATAGTAAGAATTTTGAATATGAAAAATTGAATATATATATATATATATATATATAATCAATTGAGTTGGTGTTTACTTGATGAAAATCCATATTAATTAATTAAATAAAAATAAAACTTACTTTCATTCAATTTTCATATTTATTAAGATATAATTCAGTGACAGCTGTTTCGGTACATGTCTGAAGAAGGTACAGTGTACCGAAACAGCTGTCACTGAATTATATCTTAATAAATATGAAAATCGAATAAAACTAAGTTTTACTTTTATTTAATTAATATATAAATATATATAAATATATATATATATATATATATATATATTTATTGCATTGAGAGTATCTTTTAATATCTTGGATTTTTTTTTTAATTTTCAGGCCATTGTGAACTTCACTATGGAATTCATAAACATCGTTACAGGCTGGCCAGGATCTGAACACGACACTCGTGTGTTCAAAAGTAGCATGATCTGTGGCCAATTTAAAGAAGGAGAAGTGTCTGGCATTCTCCTGGAAGACAGTGGGTATGCGTGCCATCATATTTGAATGACACCTCTCCTCAACCCACAAACACGAGCTGATTTCAATTATAACTCAAACTTGAAACGACGACGACTGTTATAGTTGCAACAACTATGTTACACAATATAGCGAGGAGGGCAAACGATGCCGAAATAGAGGATCTGCCACCAATAATGCTATTCCAGTTGTGAATGATGTTTATGATTTGCCAAATGGAAGGGCTCTAATAGATGTCCACTTTTAATAATAAGTAAGGTGAATACCGAGTCATCCTTCCTCATAACTGGTGTTCTATTTGAAGTAGTTTTGATATTTCATGTATACCATCGTCAGCTTTTCCAGACTGTTGAAATTTAAGTTGTCAGCTCTGGACATCGAGGGAACGACAATGTTAATTTCAACATTCTGGAAAAGCTGACGATGGTATACTTTATATACAGACACTAGTTCAAATAGAACACAACAAGTTATGAGGTAGAATAACTCCGGATTTACCTTATTTGTTATTAAGAAGGACCTAATAGAGTTACTTACTTCCCATTGTATTTTTACTTGTAATTTAGGATTGTGATTGGACAAAATTATATGAACACTTTCTTTTCACTACACTATCATGTATTATGCATCTTTTTTTGTCTTCTATACTTCCTCTGCTGTAAGGCTGTGAACATATTTGTGTTGTGTATATAGACCATTATGTGTTAAAAATGCAGATTTCCTCGTCAAATTGTTGGTGCATCTGTAACACTATATCATTTTGTCTAATCTTAAATTTTATTTGTTCTAATGTGTAATTTAAATAGGGCTCTATTCCATGTGACATATCAGCTATAAACTTTGTAATTGTCCTTTAAGTCACTAACACTATCATTTATTGGATAACATAAGTTAAAATGCGTGCACATTTATTCACATTTCTGGTATAGCCAATTGTGAACATGTTTATTTAATTCAGTTTGTTTGTTTTATGTCCCGCACCATAGCTGAATGGTTAAGGCAAGATGCTTTGTCAGAGAGTTACCGGACTTGCGCTGGTTCGGGTCTCCATGGGGGAAAACATTTTTTCTTGTGATTTTGGCCAGTATTGGGCCATTGCTCACTCAGCATCATGAGGCATTTGGGTAGCTACAATAAGTAGCGACTCCAAGTTCAGAAAATCAGCTATAATGACTGGGGGACCGACATGCTGACCAATCCTACACTGGGTGAATGATCTTCTATCTCTGTGATCAACTCATGTGGAAGTGAGTCCAACAGCCAGCTAGTAGGCCAAGAGCCTTCTAGGCCTTTAAAGCCATGGGTTTTTTTTTATTATTTTATATTCCGTTAAGTGAGTCAAATAAGTTATTACATGTTACCTCATAAAACTCCGTGATCTTCACAGGACTGGTTTCTGAAGCTATTGCTTGTATCATCAGCCAAGATTCCATTAACTCTATAGTCTGAGTTCTGGTTGACGATAGAGGAAATAACTTCAGAAACCGGTCCTGTGAGAATCACCCAGTTTTATGAGGTGAGATGTAATAATTTGACTTACTTAATTTATTTGCCTGATAATGTAAATTCCCATCATAAAATTTCATTAAAGTAATCTAGATTTGATTAAGTAGGTAGATCCTTGGCAAGCTTTATTGTTTTGTTATCTTGTTTTCCGTAAGTTGGGTATGGAAACTTAAAAGCCTTATGATCCATCCATCCATAGTAATTCTGCCCAAGGGTAGGTATTTCACTGCAATCATAGCATTTTCATGCTATGATTTGCTAGGTAATTATAGGTGTGGTAGCTTCCCGTTGCTTTCTTTCCACATCGGTGAAGGATGATGATGATGACCGGATGATATTTGGGGACTGTTGGTCCCTAAGATTCCTGACATTTGTCTTACAGGTGAGGAAAACCCCAAAAAACCTCTCCCAGAAGCTTGTCCCGACAGGAATTGGACCCACTGCATGACAAGGCAGCACGCTACCTCGAGACCACAGTGTGGACACGATGAGGTATTATATTCTAAAAAATGTGTAAATAGTAATGTTTCACAATAATATATAAGGTATTAGTGTTACAAATTTGCGTGTTTATGTACATTGATAGCTGTGTAATGTTCATGTATGTAAATCCATATTGATTCTTGTATATAATTGTTATGAGTAATTATGAATGCTGATAATAATAAAAAGCAATGTTTTCAAATGAAACATATTTTGTATTATTCAGGTGTCATACATATTAATTCCACAATAAATATAAGTATGGACTGTTCTTTTAATTTCATTTTCCTGCATTGTCCAAGTACTAGAATTCACTTCTGTTTCTTTTATCATGACATACAAAACTCATGTCCACCAAAAACAGAAGTTTATTTCCAATATGCAGTTCCCTAAGATTCATCTCCAAATATCCTCCCATCTAAACCTTCCTAATGGTATTTTCTCAATAAAATAAATACATTTGTCGCTATAAGTTTTATAAGTTTGTTATGGGTTGATCATGTAGATTGAATAGACAGTAGAAGAAATTTTTACTGGATTAAGTTTGTTGAGGAAAAGGTTCAGTGGAGGGCTTTAGTGAATGTGCCATTTATCTTATGTATTTCATAAAGCCCTAGAGCTTGCAATATAAGTAGTAAAACCAATCAGCTATTCAAGGGGACATATTTGAAAAATCATGTTGACGTGAGGATGAGGTAAAACAGTAAACTGAAATGATGTTTCATGCAATGACTACATATTTTAAAGATGGTTGTTTATATAAATGCCCTTATAGGACTGTAGGGCAAAGTAATTGGGCATATATATATAATACATATAATGTTCCATTTTTTGTTTTGATATACATTTTAGAATAACACTGATAGAGTATCAAGTTTATAAATTATGACTATAGTCTTGTATCAGGAGAAGCATTAATGACCATAAGGAGAAGAGACAATATTAATAATTTACATAACATGGTGATTAAAGATTTGTGGTGAATTACAGCAATAATTAATACATAGTTACTTAACAGTGTTTCTATAAACGGAAAAACTGCACTTAAACTAGCGTGGAATATTTTCAAAGTCCAATAGAACAACAGAGGGCATGTCAGGTTTTATATAGCCAGCGATAACCCACAATCTAACCACATATCGATTATCATCCTCGATTACTATATGTCGCTGTGAAATTTAAATTACTAATATTTGCAATATTAAGAGAAAATAGCATCATAATATTGTCTACCAGTGTCATAATATTGTGATTTGCATATTTAAATAAATACTTCAAAATTGTCTAATAATGTTATAAAAATTGTTTGAAAAAGTTTAAAGCATTAAATAATGTTAGTTAATACAGATGAAGAGTTTACGACAATATAAATGAAAAATCAAGCGCTAGTAGAAGTGCAGTGAGCCCTATACCATATGTATTTTTTACCATAATCTCAACCTTGAGGTTATGGAAAAAAAAATGCACCATCAAAAATTGATTAATAACTTTGTATTTATTTGATGTATTTACATAACGTGGTGATGGTAATTTCTTACCATGTTCTTAAAATATTATCTTCATAGTGTAATTTTGATAATGGTTTTCTATTAACAATTACAACAATAAATTAATACATAGTTACCTATCAATGATTTTATAAACCATAATAATAATTATTATTTTGCTACAATTTCGACTTTTAAGGTTAGGCCTACAAAATTATTAGGACCTATAGTATTACCTGTTATGCACAAAAGGTATACCTATTATCCATAAAGATAACATAATAAAATAAAATAGACCATCTCAAATGGATCACTAATACTGTTTTAATTTGATATAAAATAGATCACATATATTATATTAATTTGGTTTGTTGATATCCCATAACGTACATATAACGTACGCTTTTCTCCATCACAATACACATGTATAAAAATATAAAAGCTGTGGAATGTTACAATTTGACCTTTTCTTACTATATTTATCAATAATATAAGCCTATTCAGATAACTAATTTTATAAGGGATAACTGGGCAATATATATTTTTTACTTTCATTGTGGACATTTCTATATGTAGGAAATCCCAATTTTGCCATGAATACGTTTTGATTACACACATATATTGTATGTTTAACCTCAATGAGATTCTATTTCCTCATTTTTGTAATAAGTTTAATTATTTTTAGGCAACAATCACATTCCCATACCTATACAATTGCAGACGATTTTTAAAGACGCCATATTTCACAATATCATATGGATTATTTCTCTATGCATTTTTAAAATCATTGCCAACATACGCATTTTTCCATCTCGCCTGAGATAGAGATAAGATCGGATGAGATGGTTTCAAGAAAACCATCTCTCACTCTCGTGGTTAAGGCCGGTATTCTTGAAACCAACTCTCCTCTCCCCCACCTCTCTCACTTTCGTAAGTTGAGTCTGACCACGAGAGTGAGAGATGGTTTTCTTGAAACCATCTTATCCGATCTTATCTCTATCTCAGGCGAGATGGAAAAATGCGTATGTTGGCAATGAATTTAAAAATGCATAGAGAAATAATCCATATGATATTGTGAAATATGGCGTCTTTTAAAATCGTCTGCAATTGTATAGGTTATGGGAATGTGATTGTTTGCCTAAAATAAATTAAACTTATTACAAAAATGAGGAAATAGAATCTGATTGAGGTTAAACATACAATATATGTGTGTAATCAAAACGTATTCATGGCAAAATTAGGATTTCCTACATATAGAAATGTCCAACAATGAAAGTAAAAAATATATATTGCCCAGTTATCCCTTATAAAATTAGTTATCTGAATAGGCTTATATTATTGATAAATATAGTAAGAAAAGTATAAAAGGTCAAATTGTAACATTCCACAGCTTTTATATTTTATACATGTGTATTGTGATGGAGAAAAGCGTACGTTATATGTACGTTATGGGATATCAACAAACCAAATTAATATAATATACGTGATCTATTTTATATCAAATTAAAAACAGTATTAGTGATCCATTTGAGATGGTCTATTTTATTTTATTATGTTATCTTTATGGATAATAGGTATACCTTTATGCATAACAGGTAATACTATAGGTCCTAATAATTTTGTAGGCCTAACCTTAAAAGTCGAAATTGTAGCAAAATAATAATTTATTATTATGGTTTATAAAATCATTGATAGGTAACTATGTATTAATTTATTGTTGTAATTGTTAATAGAAAACCATTATCAAAATTACACTATGAAGATAATATTTTAAGAACATGGTAAGAAATTACCATCACCACGTTATGTAAATACATCAAATAAATACAAAGTTATTAATCAATTTTTGATGGTGCATTTTATTTTCCATAACCTCAAGGTTGAGATTATGGTAAAAAATATACATATGGTATAGGGCTCAACTGCACTTCTACTAGCGCTTGATTTTTCATTTATATTGTCGTAAACTCTTCTTCTGTATTAACTAACATTATTTAATGCTTTAAACTTTTTCAAACAATTTTTATAACATTATTAGACAATTTTGAAGTATTTATTTAAATATGCAAATCACAATATTATGACACTGGTAGACAATATTATGATGCTATTTTCTCTTAATATTGCAAATATTAGTAATTTAAATTTCACAGCGACATATAGTAATCGAGGATGATAATCGATATGTGGTTAGATTGTGGGTTATCGCTGGCTATATAAAACCTGACATATGCGCACTGTTGTTCTATTGGACTTTGAAAATATTCCACGCTAGTTTAAGTGCAGTTTTTCCGTTTATAGAAACACTGTTAAGTAACTATGTATTAATTATTGCTGTAATTCACCACAAATCTTTAATCACCATGTTATGTAAATTATTAGTATTGTCTCTTCTCCTTATGGTCATTAATGCTTCTCCTGATACAAGACTATAGTCATAATTTATAAACTTTGATACTCTATCAGTGTTATTCTAAAATTTATATCAAAACAAAAAATGGGACATTATATGTATTATATATATGCCCAATTACTTTGCCCTACAGTCCTATAAGGGCATTTATATAAACAACCATCTTTAAAATATGTAGTCATTGCATGAAACATCATTTCAGTTTACTGTTTTACCTCATCCTCACGTCAACATGATTTTTTCAAATATGTCCCCTTGAATAGCTGATTGGTTTTACTACTTATATTGCAAGCTCTAGGGCTTTATGAAATACATAAGATAAATGGCACATTCACTAAAGCCCTCCACTGAACCTTTTCCTCAACGAACTTAATCCAGTAAAAATTTCTTCTACTGTCTATTCAATCTACATGATCAACCCATAACAAACTTATAAAACTTATAGCGACAAATGTATTTATTTTATTGAGAAAATACCATTAGGAAGGTTTAGATGGGAGGATATTTGGATGAATCTTAGGGAACTGCATATTGGAAATAAACATCTGTTTTTGGTGGACATGAGTTTTGTATGTCATGATAAAAGAAACAGAAGTGAATTCTAGTACTTGGACAATGCAGGAAAATGAAATTAAAGAACAGTCCATACTTATATTTTATTGTGGAATTAATATGTATGACACCTGAAATAAATACAAAATATGTTTCATTTGAAAACATTGCTTTTTATTATTATCAGCATTCATAATTACTCATAACAATTATATACAAGAATCAATATGGATTTACATACATGAACATTACACAGCTATCAATGTACATAAACACACAAATTTGTAACACTAATACCTTATATATTATTGTGAAACATTACTATTTACACATTTTTTAGAATATAATACCTCATCGTGTCCACCACTGTGGTCTCGAGGTAGCGTGCTGCCTTGTCATGCAGTGGGTCCAATTCCTGGTCGGGACAAGCTCCTGGGAGAGGTTTTTTTGGGGTTTTCCTCACCTGTAAGACAAATGTCAGGAAGCTTAGGGACCAACAGTCCCCAAATATCATCCGGTCATCATCATCATCCTTCACCGATGTGGAAAGAAAGCAACGGGAAGCTACCACACCTATAATTACCTAGCAAATCATAGCATGAAAATGCTATGATTGCAGTGAAATACCTACCCTTGGGCAGAATTACTATGGATGGATGGATCATAAGGCTTTTAAGTTTCCATACCCAACTTACGGAAAACAAGATAACAAAACAATAAAGCTTGCCAAGGATCTACCTACTTAATCAAATCTAAATTACTTTAATGAAATTTTATGATGGGAATTTACATTATCAGGCAAATAAATTAAGTAAGTCAAATTATTACATCTCACCTCATAAAACTGGGTGATTCTCACAGGACCGGTTTCTGAAGTTATTTCCTCTATCGTCAACCAGAACTCAGACTATAGAGTTAATGGAATCTTGGCTGATGATACAAGCAATAGCTTCAGAAACCAGTCCTGTGAAGATCACGGAGTTTTATGAGGTAACATGTAATAACTTATTTGACTCACTTAACGGAATATAAAATAATAAAAAAACCCATGGCTTGAAAGGCCTAGAAGGCTCTTGGCCTACTAGCTGGCTGTTGGACTCACTTCCACATGAGTTGATCACAGAGATAGAAGATCATTCACCCAGTGTAGGATTGATATGTGGTCAGCATGTCAGGTCCCCCAGTCATTATAGCTGATTTTCTGAACTTGGAGCCGCTACTTATTGTAGCTACCCAAATGCCTCATGATGCTGAGTGAGCAATGGCCCAATACTGGCCAAAATCACAAGAAAAAATGTTTTCCCCCATGGAGACCCGAACCAGCGCAAGTCCGGTAACTCTCTGACAAAGCATCTTGCCTTAACCATTCAGCTATGGTGCGGGACATAAAACAAACAAACTGAATTAAATAAACATGTTCACAATTGGCTATACCAGAAATGTGAATAAATGTGCACGCATTTTAACTTATGTTATCCAATAAATGATAGTGTTAGTGACTTAAAGGACAATTACAAAGTTTATAGCTGATATGTCACATGGAATAGGGCCCTATTTAAATTACATATTAGAACAAATAAAATTTAAGATTAGACAAAATGATATAGTGTTACAGATGCACCAACAATTTAGACGAGGAAATCTGCATTTTTAACACATAATGGTCTATATACACAACACAAATATGTTCACAGCCTTACAGCAGAGGAAGTATAGAAGACAAAAAAAAATGCACAATACATGATAGTGTAGTGAAAAGAAAGTGTTCATATAATTTTGTCCAATCACAATCCTAAAATTACAAGTAAAAATACAATGGGAAGTAAGTAACTCTATTAGGTCCTTCTTAATAACAAATAAGGTAAATCCGGAGTTATTCTACCTCATAACTTGTTGTGTTCTATTTGAACTAGTGTCTGTATATAAAGTATACCATCGTCAGCTTTTCCAGAATGTTGAAATTAACATTGTCGTTCCCTCGATGTCCAGAGCTGACAACTTAAATTTCAACAGTCTGGAAAAGCTGACGATGGTATACGTGAAATATCAAAACTACTTCAAATAGAACACCAGTTATGAGGAAGGATGACTCGGTATTCACCTTACTTATTATTAAAAGTGGACATCTATTAGAGCCCTTCTGGCTGTCAATCCATTTGGCAAATCATAAACATCATTCACAACTGGAATAGCATTATTGGTGGCAGATCCTCTATTTCGGCATCGTTTGCCCTCCTCGCTATATTGTGTAACACAGTTGTTGCAACTATAACAGTCGTCGTCGTTTCAAGTTTGAGTTATAATTGAAATCAGCTCGTGTTTGTGGGTTGAGGAGAGGTGTCATTAAAATATGATGGCACGCATACCCACTGTCTTCCAGGAGAATGCCAGACACTTCTCCTTCTTCAAATTGGCCACAGATCATGCTACTTTTGAACATACGACTGTCGTGTGCAGATCCTGGCCAGCCTGTAACGATGTTTATGAATTCCATAGTGAAGTTCACAATGGCCTGAAAATTAAAAAAAAAAATCCAAGATATAAAAAGCTACTCTCAATGCAATAAATAAATATATATATATATTAATTAAATAAAAGTAAAACTTAGTTTTATTCGATTTTCATATTTATTAAGATATAATTCAGTGACAGCTGTTTCGGTACACTGTACCTTCTTCAGACATGTACCGAAACAGCTGTCACTGAATTATATCTTAATAAATATGAAAATTGAATGAAACTAAGTTTTATTTTTATTTAATTAATTAATATGGATTTTCATCAAGTAAACACCAACTCAATTGATTATATATATATATATATATATATATTCAATTTTTCATATTCAAAATTCTTACTATAAACTATGCCGTTCCTAACGAAAAACTATTCATTTTTTATTCATAGCCATTACAAGCACTTCAGTTTTGTCATTGCGTTAAAATTGTGATGGTTTCGTCAATTGTTTTATTGGAAGTAAATTTGGCTCAACTGCACTTTTACTAGCGCTTGATTTTTCAGTTATATTATTGTAAACTATAGCACTTATTTTGTATTTCCTAATATTTTAAACTTTTTCAAACAATTTTTATAACATTATTAGACAGTTTCGAAGTATTTATTTAAATGTGCAAATCACAATTTTATGACACTGTTAGAAATATTGTGATGCTAACTGCTATTTTCTCCACAGAGTATATTACTTAGTCTATGATTTTTCTATCGCTGTTTTGGGTTATCGCTGGTTGGATCAGCATTAGGGAGCGATAAGTAAGTGTACACCCATTTTTAATAAACGTTTGGTAATTTTAATATTATTAATATATCTTTTTAACATAGATTTGGGGATTTATTGCAAATATTGGTCATTTAAATTTCATAGCGATGGATTGTAATCGAGGATGATAATCAATATGGTTCGATTGTGGGTTATTGGTGGCTCTCAAACTCTGGCGCATGCACACTGTTATTCTATAGGACTTTGAAAATATTTCATGCTAGTTTAAGTGCAGTTTTTCCGTAAATTTACTTGTACCTTAATAAAGAAAGAAAAAATAATGCTTGAATTGTGACTTGAACCCTGGATCTCTGATTCTGTACATTAGTACAATACCAATTACACCATCTGAGCACCGATAAGAATGTCAACATTTCTTTCTACTTATACAATTCTCGTTCGTCCGAAGACCATCAATACCAACATGCCAATTGGAATCTTTTATTCAGAAGTACTTTTATTGAGAATTTATACATTACTTTTGAACGGTAAAGCTTCATACTTTGAAGTTTTTATTAAATTAACACTTTCCAACCTAGATTAATTAAGGAAGAAAAATTAAGGTTTGGAAAGTGTAAATTTAATAAAAACATGAAAAAAATTAAAATATGGTTATATTTTATTTGTTATTTATGCAAAAATCTATGTTATGTTATGGGATAAATGGTATGAGGTAGTAATCTAGAACAATATTAACACAATACATTTTCAAAATGTTTCTCACTGATATTGGTCTACAAAATCTCCTACTTGGCACAAATTATTTAGGTAAAAAGCATCATAAATCAAGTATTCACCTAAAATGGTTCACAGATGCTGCTTGGAGGTCTGCTTTTATGTGCTATATATTTAAGACAGTGCAACTAATGGCTTTATTTCAATTTTCTTACAATACTGATCAAGGCAACTGAAGCCATGGATCACATGTCGTAGATTTACGACACGTAGAAGAACCTGAACTCTAAAAATAAAGCTTCTAAAAAAAATTAGTTGGATCTTTCATTATCAGTTTTGAATTACAACTCTAATGATGTCAATTAAAGAGCATAAGGGCCTTCTAGGCCTGTTGCGCTTGGAGAGAGGGAGTGAAATAAAATAATAATAATAATAATAACACACAAAATACTTGCTTAACTAGTTTTTGTACATACCTGACAGTTGAAGGAGAATACGCCCAAGCTATTTCTGAAGATTTCGGGATATTCTCCTCCAGGATTCCTTATTTTTATATGCGTGCCATCGATGAATCCAACTACACCACGGAAACAAGCAATTCTATGAAATTCATAATGGAGATGACGAACCTCATCTCCATTAGGGAATGTTATAAATTGTAGTTTCAATTCTGCAATAGAGGTGGATACTTTTCTGATGACAGGTGACACAGTACTTTGGCTGATGCCAGGGAGGTCTGCCACTACAAGCTGCATACTTCCTGTGAATAGAATTAATAAACAAATTGAATAAATTCACAATTGGTATGACACAATATTTATGCCATAATAAATTTAATATTTGTCTGGCCACACCTTGATTAAGTATTTGTTCCTGAATCGAGGAGTTTAGCATAAAATTAAATGAAGCATTATCAGATAATCTTTCATGTGCATAATTTAAAGAGTGAAGCAAATTACGGGTAAACTTTAGTATTTGACTCTCATCTATTCAATGAATAAGTTCTACAGAATCGCACTGCACATGCGCGAATGTTTAATGTAACCTTCACCAGGTGGCAGGATATAAATGTGAAATCGAAATAACTAACCTTCTTAATAAATTCCCAAACAGTTTATGAGAAACTGACATACACCCATTACACTCTTCCTAACCTAACAAAATAAATTGCTTGCATATTATTCAATAAACTAATCATGCGTATACTAACTTGTCCCAACAAAAACACACGAAATGAAGTTAATTTCTTTAAATTAAATAATAATAATGTTAAGTATTAAAAAATTAATAGAAATATTGTTTTATTAATTTCTACTACAGTAGTTTGAATGAAGATGTTTCATTATTTGCATTTTCCTTATATAATATATATATACATACACATACATATCGTACTATTGAATTACTAATTATTATCCAATTTTGTTCGTTATGTGACCGGAGTTAATAAAAATTTCACTTTTTTGCGTGTAATATACAAACAAAAAAAACGATCATGTTAATGATTATACACGAGAGTGATATTTTATTTCTCTACATGAATTATTTGTAATCGGTATTTCCATACACGTTTGTAATAACTAGATTTTAAGAAGTCTCACGATGCATATTGAAGAAGTTAGAATATAATGAATCATACAGCATATATTACATGACTTACCTGTATATCGGGCAATATCCTGAAAGTACAGGCGGCGACGGCGATTCGCTTGATCCCGTAGATTTTGTTCAATTTCCACATCTTCTATTAATTTCTGTGCCTCCAAACCCAAAAGATTATTCACTTTTGGAATTCCGCCATTTCTACTGTGGAGCAGAACAAAGGGAAAGACGGGAATACTGCCGACTTAAAATTTGACATTTAAAAGTGAGTAAGGCGTGGCCAAAACGAGAGTTGGTTTCAAGAATACTCTCGACGTCATAGGAAGGCGGAGGCACTCACTTCGAGAGGAGAGTTGGTTTCAAGAATACCGGCCTAAAAGCTTTACTCCCCATAGGTCTTTATAGCCTGTTACTGTTAAATGGACACCTTTATATTTTAAAGTGCTATCTAAATTCTAAACCGATGGTCTATTTATTATATTTATACAATTACTGGATCAGGATATTTCGAAAAATGAAGTGGTTTCTTCCATTAAATGTTTAAAGAATGGTAAAGCACCTGGAATTGATGGAATACCAGGGGAATTCTTGAAAAAAATGATATCATCCAATAAATTATTAGACGTTTTGAAAAATGCGATCAACAAACTTTTTAATGGAGGAGATTATCCGGAAGCCTGGGCGACAGGTGTCATCCAACCGCTATACAAAGGGAAAGGTGGGGCACAGATACCAGAAAGTTATAGGGGAATTTGTCTCTTGTCAGTGTTCGGAAAAATATATTGTAAAGTACTTTACGAACGAATCAGACAATGGGCTAAAGAGAACAATAGGCTCTCAAAATATCAGGCAGGTTTTAGAGAAGGGTACTCCACGGTGGACAACCTATTTGTTCTGAGAACATTAATTGATGACAATCTGAAAATGAAGGGGGGTAAATTATTTTGTGCATTCATTGATTTTAAGATGGCATTTGATACTGTGGACCGAAGCGCACTTTGGGAAAAATTAAATTGGAAAGGATTGTCTCATAAAATGATACATGCTTTAATGTCAATTTATAAATATGTTAAATTTTGTATAAAAGTAGACCAAGGGCACATTACAGAGAGCAGTGAAGCCAATCGGGGAGTGAGACAAGGTTGCATTTTATCACCAATGCTATTTAATCTATTCGTTGATGATATTGTAGACGTAATGCTAGAAGGAGAAATTGAGGCTCTGGAGATAGGAAATGTTAGAATCCCAGTCCTGTTGTATGCAGATGATTTAATTATCTGTTCCAAGACAATCAAGGGATTGCAAAGAGGTCTTGACCTACTGGAAATATACTGTAGGAATTGGGGATTGACTGTAAATGTTAGTAAGACAAAAACAATGACCTTTAAAAATGGGACGGTTTATGGTAGAACAGAGGAATGGAAATACAGAGATCAAGTTCTTCAAAACGTGAAACATTTTGAATATCTTGGTACGACGTTGAAAATGAACGGAAAGTGGAAAAAACACATTGATATAGCATTATTTAAAGGGAGGGGACAACTTAACAGTGTACTCGGTATTCTTGGTCGAGTGCCTGATATTCCAGTCAGCACATTAGAAAAAATGTATGGAGCGATGGTCAGGCCAGTAATGCACTATAGTAGTGAGATTTGGGGTTTCCAAAGAACGGAAATACTAAATAAGGTATATACGCATATTCTAAAGTATATTACAGGACTTAGTAAGGCCGTTTCTAACTGTGGAATTTTATATGAATTCGGGTCATTCCAGGACGACATTAACTGTAAAATTCGTGTACTCAAATACTGGTTGCGAGTAATCCAAGGTGAACAAACAATGCTTAGAGCAATTTGTTACGACCACCAAATTAAAAACATAGATGTTAAAAGTTTGGGCAGACGAGGTTAGGAGAGAACTCCAAAAGATTGGGATGGGCTGGTTATGGGAAAAAGGGACTGAAAATCGCAAGAACGTGTGGAGAAAAATAAGGAGGAGGTACTTAGATGTAAACCAAAAAGATACCTTCGCCGAATGTACAGGAAAACGCTCACTGTGTTTACAAAGAGACCTAAAACACGTCTGGGGAAAAGAATCGTATATACTCAACCTAGGATTTAAGGAGAGATCAGGGCTTGCTTGGTTTAGGCTAGGGGCATGGAAATTTCTAAAAATCAGCGACGATCACGATATGCGAATATGTCCAATGTGCGGGAACTTTGAAGATGAGATACATATATTAGGAAAATGTAATGATTTAGAATATTGGAGACGTCAGTTATCACCGGAAAGATTTCTAAATTCAAATCGGGAAAGATTGGCATGCTACGAGTTATTGGTAAATCCAGAAAATTGGATAAACCTCGGTAAATTTCTGGACAAAACGCGAAAAATAAGGACAACACTCATTCATGAATAAATATATGTTATCAAAATGCAATACAATTAATTATTAACAATTATATATAAATTAATTAGTGTATAATGCTGTTGTGTTATTATTTAATTGAAATATTAATGTGTTTTCTTTATGTAATTGTAATGTTAATGTTTTTTTTTAGTGTATAATGCTATTGTGTTATTACTTAATTGTAATATGATTGCGTTTTCTTTATGTAATTGTAATGTTAATGTTTTTAGTGTATAATGCTATTGTGTTATTATTTAATTGTAATATTATTATTGTGTTTTCTTTATGTAATTGTAATGTTATTGCTATTGTGTTATTACTTAATTCTAATGCTATTGTGTTATTACTTAATTGTAATATGATTGCGTTTTCTTTATGTAATTGTAATGTTAATGTTTTTAGTGTATAATGCTATTGTGTTATTATTTAATTGTAATATTATTATTGTGTTTTCTTTCTGTAATTGTAATGTTATTGCTATTGTGTTATTACTTAATTCTAATATTATTGTGTTTTCTTTATGTAATTGTAATGTTAATGTTTTTAGTGTATAATGCTATTGTGTTATTATTTAATTGTAATATTTTTATTGTGTTTTCTTTATGTAATTGTAATGTTATTGCTGTTTTTGTTTATTTTTCTTTACACTAGTACCAATTATTACTTTATTGTAACGGACTGTCAACAGCACGTACGGCTTACTGCCCGTGCGACCCATATTTGTAAATAATATTGTAAATATCTTACTTTTTGTCTAATAAAGTCCTACTACTACTACTATATTTATACTTAAATACATTTAGTAACACTCAAAATATTTAAGTGATATCCTTGAATATATTCAATCTCTTCAGGAAGAATGAAGAAAATGGTTATTTAAAATTTTGTAAGAATAATCAGGTAAAAGGGGGCACGCCGTAGCGTAGTGGTTAAGGCACTGCGCTACGAGTCGGAAGGTCGAGGGTTCAAGTCCCGGTGGGGTCAGGATTTTTAAACTGACCAAAACCTTCTGGCGGCACCATGGCCCTGCGGTCGACTCAGCCTCTAACGCAAATGAGTACCAGACGCTTGTTCTGGGGTAAAGGCGGCCGTCACGCAGGGCTGACAACCCGGCTGATATCAAGTGCCGATTGTCTAGAAAAAGTGGGAGCCATAATCACCCACTACCCCAAGGGCCTCCCGAGGCCTGTAGTGGGATTACTTTACTTTATAATCAGGTAAAAATTGACTTTAAAACATGTTTACAAGTAGGCCTATCACTGAATTTCGTAGCAATGGTTGGTTTAGACATCATAGTAATTAATATTAATTACTACATAATGTATCTGACAATAAAGGACCATCTACACATTCATCCACCCAACGCCTCTGGAAGAGAAGTTCGCAATAATTCAAACCAGGTCCAAATTGATGCACTTTAAGGGCTTCGTTGAAAATTCAAGTTAAGTAATGGGTTCAGTGTCACTGATTTCCAGCAAGTGGAATCAATCTCAATTAAAAAATACAACAAAAATGGTCCCACTATAGGCCTTAGGGTATTAGGAAGTTGTCTCCCATCTTTCTTGATAATCGGCTCGAAATGCTAGCTCTGCGTGACGGCTGCTTTTAACCCGAACATAAGTATGGTATTCATTTCTGGTAGAGCTGAGTATACTCCAGATCCACAATGCCGCAAGCAGGTTTATGGCACTTTAAAAATCCTAACGGGACTCGAATCCACGAGCTTCTGGCTAAGAGTGTATTGTCTGAAATAAGAGGCTTTGGGCGAAAAAGATAAATTATTTCACGCCCAGATTTTTAAGCACGAGCAAAATAGCGTAGTTATTAAAAATAATCGTTCCATAGATAAATAACTAGATCTATGTGCATAAAAAAGCAATTTAAAAAATATGTATTGGAAAAAAGAAAAAAAAAGTTGAAATTTGATTGACGAGTAAATAAAAGTTAATTTTTAGTAAATACTTATTTATTTCGTACTAACACTGATCACTACAATTAACTGGAATTTTTACTATTTATAACTGCACAGAGAACTTAGTTATTTTTAATCAATCGTAGTAGAAATCTAATGGTTAACAAGAAATATGGAAATACTGTATGCGTTAATTTTAATAATTTAATTCAAGTAATAATTGAATGTAAAAAAATTAAGTAATCGATAAAATAATGCTTAGTCTCCTGCAAGCGGTCCAGTTTAATATTCCGCTCTGTTGGTACCAAATTGTAACATATACCAGCGGGAGAACTATGCAAACTTAAAGTCACCGAGGCGTATTTCTGTTCTGGCGTGTTGTACAGTTGGCAAAAATGAAAGTGGCCGATTTGTTCCAGAGTGTTCGTTACTACTCGTACAAGGCAATGTTACATGTTGTTGAACCTCAGTCTGACAATTCCTATATCTACAGTTATAATGTAAAAAAGTTCTGTACATTATTGTTATAGCTTGTAGACTAGTAAAATAAGGTTGATTTTTTTTTTAGTAAGTACAATTTTTCCTGCCTCCTTTATGATTGTTTCAATAACACTGATCAACATGATTTTTGTCTCTTGAATACCAATAGTTGTACTTAATGCAGTTTTTATCGTGTTTTCAAATATGTATTCGGAATTTCTATATCACCCACAGTTTTTTTTATTTCAATTTCAATTAATGGATTTAAATAATTGTTTTTTAATAACGTTTTTTCGTCCATTTGTCCATTGTAAAATAAAACCAAATGAGCTAACTCAAATGATTTCAGCTATGGAAAAGGGATATCAAGGCAAATGGAATCCTAATATGCTGGCCGATTATTGTTGGACCATCAATAGGGATGCTCTACAGGCGAAATATAGCAGAAAATAATTTCTTAGTTTCTAGGCGAGTCCGAATATTCGAATATTGTGCAGTTACGAGTGTAGAAAATATTAAAGTGTTTGAAATTATAAATTCCTGTCTTTCGGAAATCTTGCGTGATGGAGGAAAACCGATATCATATTTGAATTCAGGAGAAAAAATACTATCAGAATCACATATTTTTCTTTCTAAGAAAAAAAAAGTTTATTTTTTGTTGCTCAGTGTAATCAATACCAATTCATGACTGTACTGTGCCATGACTTTAATATTATTTATGTTTACATTATGGATGTAAATAGAAAGGAAGAGAAAGATTTAAATTTCAACAAAACTTTATTTCGTTTAGAACTGGCTTCTGCCTTATACAATTAAAACGTCGTTCATTGTATCGAACAGTCTTATATTTTAATATAATGGAAAGTAAAAATATTTTAGAATTAAAAATTTGCACACATTTTAGAGTCTTATTAATAGGGCTGAAAAAAAGTAGTGGTATCAGGATAGTAACTATTTTCTATACATATTGTTAACAAAATGCGTGTCTTTGTCGAGCGTCTCCACTGCCTGCTCGGAGCACAGAGTGTGTATGTTCGACTCTCCTCAGTAATATACGTATTTACGTGACGTGTAGTTGTATCAGAATGCCGAAACAAAAATTGTGCAAAGATGAGTCCAATCCTACACAAAGCGGACTGTACTAGAAGTCTGTTCCGAGTAGCGCGTGTCAACGTACAATTTGTAAACATCGCGGTCTAAGTACGATGCAGCCTAACCTGTAACCAATACTTTTTTTTCAGCCCTACTAATTAATAAAACGTATATTATATGGAGATATTCGTTTCAAATATTAAAATATATATTTTATAATCTCGGCACATGACTGGTAATTTGTTTTTTTAAAGACCTGCAATAAGAGCGTATCCACAAAATAATTATTTAATCATTGTTTTGGTTATAAGTAAAAAAACTACCATTACTACTGCCACACAAAAAAAATGTCTTCTAGCATTATAAATAATTATAATATAACACAAATGAATGTTAAGTTGTACTGTTTTTACTAATGTTTTGAACTGTATAATAGGAAATAAATGTTGCATAGCTCAGTTGGAAGGATATCGTCATTTAAATGTCAACGTCTCTGGTTCAAATCCCCGTTACAGCTTTACATTTTTATGTTACAAGATAGCTCGTATAAATTAAAATATAAAATTATGAAATATTTACCTGAAATGTCCTTCTCCTCAACTTTATTAATTTATCTTTAATGCTTTCGGGACTAGTCCCATCAGCAGGATTCAAAGAAAGCACTACAGATAAATAACTAATAAAGTTGAGGAGACGGACCTTTTACGTAAATATTTCTTAATGTTATATTTTAATTTTGAATAATACCTCAACCGAACTTATCATGAATCTTATTAATGTTGACGCATAAATTAATAATGAAAAAATGAACACTAGTAGCATGTAGCAGTATTGTTAAGAAACAAACATATGTATTATTTATAATCACTAAAGGACGATAAGAAATTAAAAAAATGAATGTTTGAGTAACCTTCGAATCACAGCTTTACCGCTGTTCAACGAAAGGTAAATGTTAAATAACAATAGATCAGTACCTACTTTAACTATGTACAAACGTGTACATGCACTTGTAAAACTGCCGTGAACCGAAGAGGAACTCACAATTTTTAACTGTTCAAGAGTGCGGCTACTTTCCTTTTTGCCAGCTACACTGCACGGAGTAGGCCTACAAAGATAAAACGAATTCGAAACACAAGTTTCAGACATTGTTTAGGGATAGTGATACAGCGTTTGGATATAACTAGGACCCGGATGTTTACGACTTCAAAATGTTTAAAAAATGACCTATAACATTTCCTTAAATTTCTCTTAAAATGACCTAAAACTGTATAGAAATGACGAAACGAAAATTATAAATTTCGTTGTAACTAACTAATTAATAATCAATTGATTTGGCGTTTACTTGATGAAAATCCACAATTATTTATTTAATTAAATAAAAATAAAACTTAAAGTTTTATAAGATTTTCATATTTATTGCAATATAAATTCGTAACAGCTGTTTCGGTGCTTTGTACCTTCTTCAGACATGGTTACAAATGAATGAATGTTATTATTTTGTTATTATAATAACAAAAATCATTCATTTGTAATCATGTCTGAAGAAGGTATAAAGTATCGAAACTGCTGTTACGAATTTATATTGTAATAAATATGAAAATCAAATATAACTTTAAGTGTTATTTTTATTTAATTAAATGACTAATTAATAATTATTAATTTATTAATTGGAATGGTCTAAGACAAATAATGATTATTTATTGGGGTAACTGTTCTAAAACAATTCATGTTCTTGGTAGTAATATAAAATAATTAAAAAATTAATAATTATCACTAGGTCAATCTCATTTCTATTAAACTCATATGAAAAGTTATTAACTAAATATACCTTAGTTGGCATTTGCAACACACCATCATAATATCCCTAAGTTATCAAAAGTGAAGGATCGGCGGTTGTCAGCTAACACTGTTTTATACTTGAAGAAACTTCTACTTCCACAGATGTAATGGGTATCTTATTTGAAAAACACTATGTCACTGGCTTTTAAATATTCGTCAAAAATATCCATTCTGAGTTCATTGCCTGGAAAAATACAGGCTATTTGACGCATTGTCTGAAAATCGTTTATTTTTAGGCAACACAAATTTTAATTTCTAACTGCTTCCCCAATCTCTCCATTTACATGGTTTATACAATTTTCAGCATTATTCATTAACTCTATTGAATTTTTCAATGAACATTTAACCACAGATCATTTAAAAACTGACGCATAAATGTATGAAAAGTAAATAAAATGACCAAAAATTACAAATAAAATTCATAAAATAGCTTTATCAGAAAAATGTGGAAAAATGCATTTTAATGACCTATAAAAACCTTATATATCTAACATTTTTACTGCACAATGCACATAATTATTAATCTGCATCGTCTCTGACAACTCGTAAAAAAATATGACATTTCATCAAATTCGGGCCCTAGATATAATCTAAAGAATACATTGCTTTCCCTGCTCATATCGTATTACTAGAACACCGATTTTGCATAATAATTTTATATATTTCTAAGTATTAAGGGATCCATATATATTTTGATGTACAGTATATTAAAAATGTTGATGGATTTTAAATATTTTACACATTGCCAGAAATGTCTTAAAAGACAATATGGTGCCATTAGATAAAGAAAATATCTTGCACATTTCGAATTATACTAGTTATTTAAAAAGCGCGCACAGTTGAAAGTAGTTTTTGCTGTTTGATCTTGCACTCCACCAAATTACTAGTGGTGGAAATGTATTTGTATGTTTCGAAAGAAATTAAATACATGCATTTTCACTGACATTGTGCACGGGCCTGTTTGGTCGTACGTGTATATTCCTCTTCCACGAATAAAGAAAAAAATATACGAATATATAAACAAATACACACATGGCTACAGTAATTATATATCTACACTCTAGCAAATTTAAAAAAATCATTTGTTCAGCTGGTACTCTTTATGTCTTAAGAAAGACTTTCATAGTAGAATATCACTTTAAATTATTTTTACTTCTGTCGGTTCCGCAGTTATGTTCGCTTTTGGTTCCGAGGTTTGCGGGTTCATAACCTACCGGGACCGATATATATTTTTTTTTCCGGATGTAAAAATGTTGAGTATGACTTCCTTATAAGCAAATAAACCAATGGGTTCGTGTAGTAGATTTGCGGCTCGTAAAATAAACTCAATACTGAAATAAGAGCCTTCACAACAAAATTGTTGACCCATCTTGACGCCCAGCTTTGAATTTCGACGTTAATGACTTAACACGTTACAGAACGATGTTAAATAAAATACAATCTACTTATCTATCTCCTTTACTCTATAGTACTTAGCATCCAGTAAATTCATACAATAAAGTTTGTAAATCTTTCGCCAATTTTTGGCTACGTATTTCTCCTTTGAAACAGTGTACCGTGTTCTGCTTATTAAGTGTAATAAAATAAATCTGATTTCAAAACCATGCATCCAAAATACCTAAAGTTGGTAGCATTTGAAAGAGATTTGGACGTTATAATTTAATATTATTAATTTTAATGTCCGTGTATTCTCATTAGTCAGATCAAGTTTACTATTTAGCTGCCACATTGAATCCAGTGATAAGTTGTATGGTAAGAGGAGTTGCGTTGGTTGAGATTACCTCGGATTGCACTATCCAACCCAGCACTCAGTTTACAACATGGGGGGAATGGGATCGACGCTCCAGTATGACCTTGATCTCACTAATGAAAATACGTGGGCTGTAGAAGCGTAACTCATCGCGCACATGTGCAGATCACTTCATAGGAGAATTTTATCGTATCTTTATTCTTGGGGAGGAGTTACGACACCACAGCAGATGAGGCAATCTTCCACATTAATGGATGAACATCTGTCTGGTTTTAGAATGGGAAATCACACAAACACGGCACTTCTCGGCATTATAGAGGACAAAAGGAACTCAATGGACAAAAGCGAGCTCACTGCAATAGTCCTGCTTGACTACAGTAACGCCTTTGACACAGTAGACAGACTAATTGCTAGCTAGACTAAAGGCATTACATCTATCAGAAAATTGCCTTGATTTGTTTAGTTTTTACCTCGCCAATCAGTTTGTGTTAATAATCGTATTTCCTCATGCCGCTTTGTGAGGAAAGGAGTGCCTCGAAACAGCATGCTCGCTCCTCTTCTCTTCTTAATTTATATTGACGAAGTTACCAAAAAACTACAAAACTGCAAACGTCTGCTATACCCGATGACTTACAGATTTACAAACATTTCAGATCTGACGCAATTAACTAATGCATTGATGTAGTTAACACTGATCTCAGACATATATGTTCATGGTCCGGAGAGTTCCGACTAAAACTAAATGTAAGTAAATCGCAAGAAATAATTATCGGACATCCAAGAGTACGCTCCATAAACAGTAGCAACATGCAGGCTATTATGTTAGATAATAATAATCAAATTACATATGTCAACGATGTTACACTTCGCGCACTATTTCTCGCGGTCGGGGGAACGTTATTTATTTGTCGTCTTGTAGTCAAGGGCTACCCCTCACCTTACATTACATTACAACACACAGTATAGACCTGAAAGAAAACGATGCCTTTGTTGTTCCCAGTGTTGAGGTAGTTCCTGTCGTATGCTACGCGCGATTATTTTGCAGTCAGTTATAAGTTTAATTTAACTTATAATAACTTCTTAGTACAAGATCACATTTGAAATGCCCCTTCACTAATAACAGATGAGTCGATATTTTAAGTAAGCAGTAATACTAATTCACCTCTTGTTTCCCCAATTCAACAACGACGCCACGGAACCGCTAGCATAAAGCGCGCGATCTATAAAAACTTGGAATTTTATCTATATACTAATCTAAATTGGAATACCCAAATAAAACAAACATCTAAAAAGATCTTCTCTATAATGTATTCCCAAAACTTCTCAAGAACCTTCGTCCTAGAGCTCTTAAAATAATTTAAGTCGAAACCTCAGTGATGCCGCATTTCGACTATTCGACTAACCGAGGTAAGTGATGGATTGTTGGGCAAACCACAGTGTTCACATGTGTATCAGATTCATATTTAATATCCGAAAATATTATCACATTTCTCCATTACCATGAATTATCATGGCTCCATCTCAAAACAGAAGAGAATGACACTGTCTACTTCTCTTATTTGAGATTCTACATAGGCCCTAATGTGACTTCCTATTATTTAGTCTTTCTATTTCCAGTATCTATCCTCCAACCATAACTTAACACGCGATCACACCATAAATCTTGTTTAATATACCTAACATAGGACACCACATCACTCCACAGCATATAGGCCTATTATCTCTATTCCTCACAAATGGAATGACCTACCACACGAAATCGGAAGATGCCGGATGTTAGAATCATTTAAAAGAAATCTAAATTTATGTTTATTTTAACTTTGGCTTTATCATTTACTTCACGTGTAAAGGACATGCATTAACAGGTGTATACCGTTTAATTTATTATGTTACTACTGTTATATTTATGTTACTACTATTATATTATTATAATAATAATTACTATTATTATTATTATTATTATTATTATTATCATATAAATTGTTGTATGTACATAAAATTTACACTATATTTTTTAATTCATTATAATTATTATAAATGCCAGAGGTGTACAGATGTGTGGGACGGCCATGAGCACGATGGAGAGATCAGTTTCCTGCAAGAGACCGGAACGAACATTTTGCAGTTCAATCCGTGAAGAAGAAGATGGTAATTAGTGAATTGTACATATAATTTATACTGTAAACATGTATTTTTATATTTGTGCTGGTTGAGTGGAAGAGAAGGCCTTATGCAAGAATAAATTAAACATTATTATAAAAGCGAACAGAGAGAACGGTCGTTACTGGGAGTCACAAAACCCACATGTCGTAATTGAACACAATGCGGTTTTCCTAATTAGAATATTTTGAGTGTGTACATGCGTGACAATCATCGGTCTCTATATTTTTGCTGAGAAGACAGCTACTGCAACCATGTAGGCCTATCTGGGTATGTTGGAAGTGCATACTTCCCACCATACCTCCCACCATAACTTTAAAACACGATCGAGAGGAAATTTAACTCTAGCTGTTCCTCTACATCGAATATCTCATTATTCCTCATCCTTCCTTGTTTCAGCCACCCGACTCTGGAATTCCCTCCCATCGTATATCAAGGACTGCTCGACTCAAAAACAGTTTAAAAAGAAACTCACTTCATATTTCATTAGATGATATAATATATAACAATATAATATGTTCCATGTATTACTTTCATTATTCATTTATATTTTAAACTTTCTTTACTAAGACACTTACTTAATCTAACTGTAGGTTATTATTTTTGTTATTATAATTGTTATTATAATTATTATTATTAATATTTTTCTTTCTCACCCTTGTCAAATTTATATTGTGTAGTCTATAATTATCTATTATGTATCATTTATCATAATTCTTATTCTATGTATAATTTAACCCTGGTGAAGTGGAAGAGAAGACCTTACGGTCTTAACTCCATTAGGTAAAAGAAACGAATAAATATATAATAAATAATAGTTTTAAAAAACTAAAAGAACACGCTTTATTAGAAAACTAAAAAATGAAAATAATTTTAATTTCCAATACGCTTGGGATAAAATAAAGTGGTCAACAAAAAATCATATCCAACACATATAGAATAAAATTAGAGTTATCAACAAAAAGAAAATAATTTTACCATCAATTAATATATTTGATAATAAACAGATATTGGTAAAAGTAAGCTCTCTAAGAATAAAATGTAAAAATCATAAAAATCACCCCACGCTTTTGATGGTAAAATTATTTTCTTTTTTTTTGATAACTCTAATTTTATTCTACACTACTCAAAACAATTAGAGGAACACTATGAAATATGCAAATATTGTTTCATTGGATAAAGGTGCAAACATGAAATTAATAAAGTACATTATTTGTGGTTATTTATTTATTTATTTATTGCTCTGTCAGTAAAAACAAATGAATAACGCTGACAATTAAATTTTCAAATAATTCCGCTATGTAAGCAATTTAATCTTGTTATTATTTTTCAAAGTTAAACACTCGTTATATAGAGTTAGTATCGTGTATGGCCTCCACGACATTCGATGACATCTTGGAACCTTCGTGGAATGCTCCCAATAAGATTCTGGATTTCCTCTTACGGGATATTCTCCCATTCCTCCTTCAGAGCATCTCCAAGTTGCTGCAGAGTTTGTGGAGCTTGATGTCGGTTCCTGACCTTCCTGTCTAGAAGATCCCACAAGTGTTCAATAGTGTTGAGGTCTGAGCTGACCGCTGGCCACTCCATTACCTCAATTTCATTCCTCCTCAGGAAATTCCTGATGACAGCCGCAGAATGTGCCCTGGCATTATCCTGCATAAACAGAAATCCAGGGCCTACTCCAATGGCAGCAGGTACTACATGCTCTTCCAGAACGTGCTCGATATACCGGACAGCATTCAGTCGCTGGGGAACAAGTACAAGGTCCGTACGATTGTTGTACTTAACTCCGGCCCACACCATTATGCAACCTCCTCCGAATCTATCAATTTCCTGTACAGCCTCTGCAGAAAATGTTTCTCCTGGCCGTCCCCACAACCTCAATCGACCATCACAACGTGTAAGACGATACCTGGATTCGTCCGAGAAGAGCACAGACTCCCACTGGTTCAGGTTCCAATCACCATGGTTTTCAGCATACTTGCTTTATGCCCATTTGTAAGCGTGGTTTTTTAACGGGCCTTTTTGGACGAATATTCTCTTTCCTTAATCTGTTCCTTATGGTTTGGTCTGAAACCCGGATTCCGGAAGCCTTATGAAGGTCATTCTGCAGGTCTTTTGCAGTTTTTGTACGCTGTCGAAGAGCAGAAAGAACAACGTATCAGTCATCCTGGAGGCTTGTTTTAAATTTACGGCCCTGGCCACGTCTTCTGCAATACTGACCTGTCTCTCTGTGCCTGTTGCGTAACCTGGACACCACGGAAGGAGAAACCCCAAGCTCTCTAGCCACTTGTCGCAGAGATTGACCTTGTCGTAAAAGATGTAGAGCATGATACACTTCAAACTCATTTAAATGCCTCATTCTGTCAGAGACTTCAATAAACAAGGCAATAATCAACATTCGTCACTATAGCAACATCAGGTAGCTTACCAATTAGAAGTGGCCAATGCCTTCCAAAATAAAACATTTCTCTATATTTGTTATTTGAGGTAATTTCTCTGTATTTAGGACATGGATCTTTAAAATTTGTATCCAATGATAAAATTAATAATTCAATTTACATATTGTCCAACTTTGAGCATCACAGCTTTAAAAAACAATTACTTATTCAATTTATTACAATTGTTCCTCTAATTGTTTTGAGCAGTGTATATGTGTTGGAGATGATTTTTTTTGTTGACCACTTTATTTTATCCCAAGCGTATTAGAAATTAAAATTATTTTTCATTTTTCAGTTTTCTAATAAAGTGTTTACTTTTAGTTTTTTAAAACTATTATTTATTTTTTATTTTTTAGTTTTAATATTTTACAGAATAAGATAAAAATGTAAATATCTTTAAATTCGATACTATTGTAGTATGAGCTAAAAGTAATACTCTTCTATTAAAAAACCCTCCCAGCCGGATTTGAACCAGCTGCGTATGAATTACTGAAATTATATACCACTAAGAGTTCACTGCTCTACCAACTGAGCTCTTACAACGATTGACTAAAAATTCGACAAGTCCGCAACCTATTATACCAGTTTTCATTTTTTTTCATTTTCGGATGATTCTGGCCAGGATTTTAGAAACAAAATATTAAATTATTATATTGTCACGGGTCCTCTACACGTATACAAAGTTTCAAGTCGATCCAATGTTTCTAAGTGGGTGACAATCGCGTTGAAAGATTCCGTTACATTGATACAAAAACACGTTTTTTTTCATTTTCTGATGATTATGGCCAGGATTTTAGAAAATAAAATACGAAATTATTGTATTGTCACGGGTCTCTCTACAAGTATACAAAGTTTCAAGTCAGTCCAATATTTCTAAGTGGGTGAAAATCGCGTTGTGAAAAATTCCGTAAATTGATACAAAAACACTTTTTTTTGATTTTCGGATGATTATGGCCACGATCTTTAGAAAATAAATATGAAATTATTGTATTGTCACGGGTCCTCTACAAGTATACAAAGTTTCAAGTCGATCCGATGATTTTAAGTGAGTGAAAATCGCGTTGAAAGATTCCGTTACATAGATAGATAGATAGATACACTGCTCAAAAAAATTAGGGGATATTGTAGAATAACCTATTAAAGACTATGTTTTAGGAAAGTACGTATTCGATGCAATCACTTTCTATTACTCCAAAAGAATGTCAACAAAAATTTGAAGTCATTACGTAACTTCTGTACCACACCAGATGTCAAAGAGATATGGCAAACAAACAAAGCAACATTAACATGGGTGAAAATGTTTCTTTAGTATGGTGTATGGTCTTCTCAAACGGCCAGCACTGCCTCACACCTGTGTGGCATTAATGCAATGAGGTTAGCAAGGAGTTCTTGGGGGATACGTGGCCACTCTTCCATAAGAGCAATGTGCAGATCTGGAACAGTTGTGGGAGGTGCTGGTCTGCCTGCAATGCGCCTGCCTAATGCAACTCACACATGCTCAATCGGATTTAAGTCCGGGGAGGAAGCTGGCCATTGCATATGCTCGATACCCTCCACTTCCAGCATGTCGTACACCAAGCGTCGTGCATTATCGTCCATAAAAAGAAAAGAATCACCTTTGGCACCAGCATAAGGCACGACAAAAGTCGGAGAATCTCATCTCTATACCTTTACCGCAGTCAAAGTAACCACCTTGGATGACGTAGAGGTCCGTACGTCCACCACTACTACTGACTCCTGTCCACACCATCAATCCACCGCCACCATATGGGGATCTTTCACGTACAAAAGCTGGAAGTTTCGTGTCCCTTTTTCTCTCCAGATGAAATACAAGCGACTATCACATTCCACGTTGAATCGCGACTCATCAGAAAAAAAGAACTGATCTCCATTCAGCATGCCTCCACACACGATGTTCCTCCGCCCAGTTTCTGCGATCACTACGGTGTTGTGAAGTTAACCTGGTACACACCATGGTGCCTACGGGCATAGAGACCACTTCCATGCAGTCGATTAGGGACAGTTTGAGTTGACACCCTGTGTCCTGTTGCTGTGTTTAAGTGTACTTTCGCAGTTGAGTTGCATTCCTGCTGTCTATTCCAACGGGCTGTTAACAACAGGTAACGGTCATCCCTTGCTGTTGTTGCCCGTGGTCGCCCTTGTCCCAGCTCTTCTGGGAACAGTATGTTCTTTGAAAATGATTCCAAAGTCTGGAAATCACGCTTTGAGACACCCCAATGGCTTGTGCCACCTCTTGTTGTGTCTGTCCAGCTTCCATCCTTCCTATGGCCCTCCAAGCCATTGGTTCAGGTAAATCACGTTGTCCAGGCATCACTCTCCCTAAGGCAAGCCATCACTAACTGAAAACTGGACTGGATTTAAAAACAGCAACCAAAAAATTCAACCCCACACCAACACACCGCCCTTTCACATCAACTGTACAGACACTGCCCTCTGCTGTGGTACCGAGGTTACCTAGCAACTTCAAACTCTTATTTACATTATCTTGGAGTAATAGAAAGTGATTGCATCTAATACAATTCCAAAAAACATAGTCTTAATAGGTTATTCTACAATATCCAGTAATTTTTTTGAGCAGTGTAGATAGATAGATAGATACAGGTACGCTAATATAAAGCGAGTAATAAATATGAAATTATTGTATTGTCACGGGTCCTTTACAAGTATACAAAATTTCAAGTCGATCCAATTATTTTAAGTGGGTGAAATTCGCATTGAAAAATTCAGTTACATAAATATATATGTATATATAGAGATAGAGATAGAGATAGATATAGATATAGAAATATAGTATATATATAGAGATAGAGATAGAGATAGATATAGATATAGATATAGATATATATAGAGATAGAGATAGAGATCAGAGATAGAGATGAGAAAGAATAGATATAGATATAGATATATATTATATATAGATAAATAAATAAAGTATATATATATATACCACACATATGGATGAAGATAGATATAGATATATATAATATATATATACAAATATGGATGGAGATTAGATATACATATAAGATATATATATATCTATATATATATATATATCACACTATCTGATGGAGATAGTATATAGACATAGATATATATATATATATACCACAAAAAAACACCATATGGATGGAGATAGATTAGAGATAGATATATATATATATATTTTACACCACATATGGAATGGAGATAGATCTAGAGTATATATATTAATATATATATATATATATATATATAATATACCC